>JARKHS020031817.1:0-57772 GCA_030143305.2 Amblyomma americanum | reverse complement strand
CTGATCTTGGGCTTTGGCGGCAACATATGTGGTCGTCCGCAAAGCGCAGGTCTAAGTCAAGAAGCTACAAACGGTTATGCTCAGTGAAATTCAGACCTAAAAGATAGGCTTTGACCACATGCCTAAAGATTTCTAAAACGTCTTGTGCCAACTTATCTGAGCCCACCTTGAGCAAAAAAATTAGGTAGCTATCAACATAACGAAATGCTACTATGCCGAGGCCTTCCAAACAGGGCTTTGATGCGGTATCGACTCTGGACAGAAGAATGTCGCGGAGGAACAGTGCAACCTGGGACCCTCTGCATATGCCTGATTTCTGATGTAAATACCGCCTTGCCAACTCACAAAAGTGGAGTTCTGTAAAGTTCTAGTTTCTTGTGGACAGCAACCTGGGCAGGTGGTCTGCAGTGAGCATCGACATGGAGGGCCTGCACTATTCATTGTCACATGATAGACCTCTGAGGTATGTGCAAACGGCATCAGGGTGAACAATGAACATGCTTTTACAGATGATTGCGTGATTTCGGTTGCTGGCTTCTTGGGGCTGTTGTCCTTTTACTACAAATCCGCATTTGTCAGTTGGCAGGGCGGTATTTACACGCAGGTCGTACCTTTGCTCAGCAACATTTTTTGTCTAAAGTCAATAAGGCATTAGAGCCCTGTTTGGAAGACCTTGGCATAGTAGCATTTCGTTATGTTCATGACTGTAATTTTTCTGGACATAGAAGGCTCAGATAAGTTGGCACAAGATGTTTTAGGAGTCTTTAAGGCATGCGGTCAAGGCCTGTCTTTTACATCAGAATTGTCTAAGCAGAACCGTTAGCAGTTTCTTGATGCAGACTTGCGCTTTGTGGACGAATATGTTTGTCGGGGCTACAGCTAAAGATCAGGGAAGGCTCTTTTTAGCTACGAGTCGGACCACTCGTTGTTGGGGAAGGATGGTGAAGAGGTGTATTTGTCGCTGGTTAAGGTCAGTAAAGATGGAAACACTTGATGGGTGTGCAATCGTGTGCATGACATCAGCTTTAGGAAAGTCATGCCATCACTGCTGAGGACGCATTCTTGTAGCAGGTTTCCAAGCAGCTGGGTTCCCACTTGCCCATCTCAACAACCTGTCATAGTATGTTTTCACTCGCTCGAGGGTAAGGAGCACATACTCCGATGATGCTGATACACCTTACCTCCACAATATTTCACAGTCTCAAGAAAGTCAAGGGAAACCGTAATGCTGCTGTTGTCTTAACAGTGAAGTGCAAGACAGGAGGCCTTTGCGCCGCCATTAAAAAGGCTTGATAAAACTGGGTACTTGTCCACAATGGACAGTGTCACAAAAAAAGGTTCACCACTTGCAAAAGTAATGGAGTTTGTTGCGTTCCACTGCCTTATGGCTGCAACTAATATGGGCAGACAGGCAGATATTTGAATTTGCACTTGACTGAGCACTTTCACTCTATAGGGGGAAGGCAAATTCTAATCTGGCACTGTATGCTCAATCTTGTGAATGCAAATCTGAGGATGACATGTCTCTTTGCACGCCTAATTTCCACGACACATCAGTGGTTTATGGAAGGGATAAATCTGTCGGTAGATAGTTGGGGCTTACTACATCGGTAAGGCTAAGGACACGTGTGGCTAAGCCATCGGAAAACCTTCACCGCCAGTCATAAGCCTTGTTCAGTATTACAACATTTTGAATAAAGTGAGAAGTTTACTAGGCTATGTTGCCGGGGATCGTGTCCACAGCAGTTGTGGGCAACTCAGAAGAGATAGCGTCATACGATTGGTTGTGTAATTGGCAGAGGATGATGTGAGAATGCTGCTCGAAAAGAAAATTTCATAATTGGATAATTATTTACAGCCAAAAATGTCCAAAAAGTGGCTGGGCCAGAGAAAAAGTGCCGCGAAATTTGAAAACGCTGAAAGTAGGTGGAGCTACAGCATAGTGCCAAGTTCGAAAAACTGGAAGTATGGACAAAGCCAAAGCTTGGCGCCAAGTTTGAAAACTCGAAATGAGCAATCACGTGACCAGTGATGAGTGTCCTATACTTAACCAGGAGATAGGAAAAAGAATGATAAATTAGAGGCAATTAGGTAATTATTGAGAAGCCAAAGGCAATGAACGCGTGATTAGACTGGGCGGGTATTCAGTGAGTGGGCAGGAACGATCCGTGGAGGGAAATTTGAAAACTCGAAATCGTTGCTGGGAAGAAATGAGGGTAAAATAAGAGTTCATTGATAACCAATCAAGTCAACGAGACAACAACCATGGCGCCAAATTTGAAAGGCGACCAGTGTCGAGGAAGCATCAACGCTTTCACATTTTTTTTCCGCAGGTAGCAGCGGTGATCTCTATTTTTTGTATTTTTCAGCCAAGACAAAAACCATTTTTCTTGGCTCATGGGCGATGTATCTAGGAACCTGCGGCCAGGACAACGCTGGACAGCATGCATCAGCAAGCTCGAAAAAAAAGCACGAAACAGTAAATAAATATTGATCATTTTCATTTCAATTCTAGTGGTTTTGTGCACGAATTACTCTGGAATGCACAAAGCTTGTGTTAATTGACAGGGGACCATTAACAAGCTGTGCATTTTTGTGCATAGCCTACTCCAGAACACAAATCCTGTGTTAATTGACAGGTGACACTAACGACTGTTACACAGTGTACGAGCACTACACAAGACAGACTACAGAAGACAAGACAGACTACAGAAGACAAGACATACTACAGAAGACAAGACAGACTACAGAAGACAAGACAGACTACAGAAGACAAGACAGACTACAGAAGTCAAGACAGACTACAAAAGAGAGGACGAACTACAGAAGACAGACTATAAAAGACAAGACAGACTACAGAAGACAGGACTACAAAAGACAAGACAGACTACACAAGACATGCCCAAAATACGACAAGACTACAGACTACAGAAATTTTCTGTCTTAGAATCCTGTAGTGCGTTTTGACTGGGAAGTAATGATCACATGCTTTTCAGGAGCCCGTGATGATTATTCTCGAATTGGAGTGGGTGGCAGCAAGCGCTATCTCTACTTCCTCGACTCGGATTGAATTATTCGGGGAGCAGTGTTGTCTCTCAGTTTTTCACACTTTTTTATACAGCAGACAAAGGAAATGATATAAAATGTTTCAGGCTCACAATCAGGAGGAAGGGTGAAAATTCTAAGAAAATTTGGTTGCCGTGATTGTGATTGGCAGTGTCGTACGGAAGAGGAGCTTTATTGCTCTTGTGACGGTAAACTGGATGTGGCTGAGAAAATCACGGACCTGGACGCACCTCTAGCCATGTGTTAGGAACTTCGATAGTGCAGATGTATTCTTGGGCTCAACATTTTCTACCGTCACAAGAGTAATAGAACTTCTAGTATGCATAAATATTGGTAGCGTTGTTAAGCGAAACCGATCCGCGGCTTTGTATTAGATTTTTTATTAGATCAAGAAAGGAACCTTGCATGGTTAGCGGAAATAATCCTGTGCAAGCTGAAGCTAAACGCGGCACCTCATCCTCAGGGGCAGCAGGAAGAGGCACGAAGGAAGGTCGTGTTCATTCCGTATATGCACGCTGCCTCACATCGTCTGAAGAAGATCGCTGGCGGCAGAATGTGCAGGTGGTGTTGTCCGCCGAACAAAAACTTTGGAAAGTGTGCGCTGCTGTGCTCAAGAAGATGGATCCGGCCTGTTTCAGAAAAGATAATCGGCAGGCCTCAGTGTCACACGCCGAAAAGTTCATAAACTGCAAGAACATCGTGGTGTGTAGGGTTTCTTTGTCTTGCGGAAAGGTATAGTATGGCCTGACGGGCAGGTGCATAAACATCAGTGTGAAAGAGCAGGAGAATTCCCTAGACATGAAAAAAATTCAGGGGGGGGGCACTTTGTTGAGCTAAAGTGAGGCGAGCAGAGAAGCCTTTAGCGCGGTGTTGCTGCTTGCGTCACTGATGTGTGGTTAAGATGTTAATTAAGTACACAACTGTTTGTGAACTTTGAATGCTGGGGACACTGGAGGTCGTTTGGGAGGCATCCGTCTGATTCAACGCCTTTCCGCGAACACTCTCCAGCGTCCTAGAGAACGAGAAACACATATGCGTTGGCAGGAAGTAGCGTAGTCGTTACCTCGCTCAGCTGCAGAACGGAAGTGTGTTGGTTCGGATCCTATGGGGCAAAAAGTTTTTTTCTTGGCGAGTTAAAGAGCGTAACAACTTGACGTATGGTATGACGTCACTTCCGTTGTCGTGACTCCCGGTTGGCGATGTAACGTACGAACTGGATCTCGACCGGGAGCATGAGCCATAAAAGCATCTCGCCTTAAAATCCCATTCTTCCAACCGTGTGCAGCGTTGCCGGGATCGCAAAGGTCAAAATGACGACCCTTGGCTGCCTGACTTGCATAATACAGAGATCCTTTACTACAGCAGCAATCAGTTGGGCAGGGAAATCTCCGAAGCTTATTGCATCGCTATGAACACGGACACGAGTTGGGCGAAGCCATCCGTGGCCTTACAGGAAAATGAGATAACCTTCCTCGGTAAGAGGCTTCCATCCGCAGTGTAATCTTCGATGTGTTTCTGTTTTTTGTTTGCTTTCGTGCGTTTTTCACCTTATATATTTCACGTGTTTTCCAATAAATTTAGTTGCTAGACAGCGCCCGCGTAGTCTTCTCTTTCCTAGGTTTGTTCTCCGTTTCGCGCTGGTCCACAATATCAATTAGCAGCCTTTTTATTGCTCTTTGATAGGGAAGCCTCGGTTCTCGATAACTCTTGGTTATTCGACACCGGGTTCACCGCGTAGTAGATGAGTTGTTGAAGGTGCACCTCTTGAAACTGATATGTGCAAGTGCTGTAAGCATTTTAGCGCCATTTAACTGTGAATTATAAACTGTGTGTTTATTCTCAATAACAAAATCAGTTGGGAGGCAGCGCTCGCCTGTGTCGTCCTTTAATTTCTTCTTTCTGCTCTCTTGCGCTTTACCGCCCACAACGAACTCTTGCCAAGTTTCCCAGCTATCCGCCCTTCTTAATACGAAGATTGGAATCAAGTGCAGCTTTCTGGAATATAGCTTTTAATTGTGCACCAACCTTAAAATATCGAGCAGAATGCCCACCGTGGAACTTTTATTAATGATTAATCGCGAGGTATTCTTCAGGAAATACATGAGTCTTACAAGCCCCACCGATGGCAGCACCTGCCATCTCAGTGGAGCAACCCGTGGCTCAAGAGCTGCACGTCTGCGCCAGGCGAGGAATCAGGACACCTAGGAATATGTGAGTGTATAGAATGACCAATTCTACCAAAGTGCAAGTCTTAAATGATGCAATATCACTCAACCTTACATGATCAAACATATCAACCAAAATAAGCCAGTTCATGTCAAGCAAAGGAAAGTAAGCTCCATCTTCGCAGAAAGGGCTTTCTATCCTATTCTTCGGCGCACTCTAAAGTAGTGAAGCGCAGAATAGCTATGCGTGCTTTAAGGAATGCCCTCAACAGGTCCTGTCACCACCGCATTTTCGAAAGTGTAGAGGCCAAAGCTCAAAGTTTGAGTGCGGCTGGTTATCCGAAGGCCATCATCAACAGCATTGCCCACCATCTTTTAAATGAACTGCGGACCAGCCGACTCCAACAGCCTGAGCGAAGTTCGGTCAAGGCAGCGGCCATCCCATATGGCCATGGCGTCCGCCATCGGCTGAAATATATCGCGGGACGAGGCGGTGTGCGTGTAGTGTTTTCGGCACCCAACAAATTGCGCAGGTTGTGCAGGAAAGCAAACGGGGTAGAGAAAAAGCGAGAATCCTGCAGCACTAAGCACGTGACGCAATATGTTGACTGCAAAAGCAAGGTTATCTACGAAATCCCTCTGTCATCCGGTGCCACTTATGTTGGCCAGACTGGCCGTAGCTTAAATGACAGATTAAGAGAGCACGCTAATGATGTTAGAGTAGGCAGAGGGATCACACGCGCCAAGCATGTGAAACATGCAAATGCACTCCCCAGTTCAACTAAAGCAAAGTGCTGCCCACGTACGCAAGCCAACAAAAACGAGAACTGTACGAAGCCTTCGTCAACCACATGAGAGGTGACAAGTGCTTGAGCGTGCCGTCTATTCGTTTATTGAAAAAAGATAGCCTTTTTAGATATTGACCTGCAATAGTATCAATCTTATATCATGGTGTTCTTTTAGTTTATTTTATGTGTACTTCCTGTACTTATTGCGCTTTCGCGTGAAATACGCTCAGTTGTACGTTCCGTGCTGTGTGTGTTGCTTCGCTCTATCTTGTCCCGTTTTTCGCGCCGTTTTCTGTCTTGAATCATGAACCAACTGGCCCAACAATCCTCTGTTTTGCGGATAGAAAACATTTGGCTCAGTCTTACGGCACTGCGTACATTTCCACAATTTCTTGTAGTCCTCGCCTCTCGAATGAAAAGTTTTTTCTAAGTCTCCAGAGCAAGAATTCCCAAATAGAAAAGGTTTGAGCATTCACGGCACGCCGTGTGCCAAGTATGAGGCGACATGTCTCTCATGCATTTCGCACAGGTTGCATCATTGAGATTGCCCATTGCAATTTAAAATACATCTTTCTGTACAAAGAAAAAGGGCAACAGACAACGAATAAGAGCACTTCGAACATAAAAAATACGGAAAAAGCAGCGTGGCAGCAAGCAGATTAGGCTAACACCAGTGTTTGCTACATAAGACAGCAAGTGGAAACAACCAACCTACAAGACGTTCGTAGCAGGTTTAGACGGCGAGTCGGCCTCTCTGCCGCCGCTGCCAGAATGACGGCAGGGTTGTGGGCGCTCCTTTTTATGCCTTGGTTTTGGTTATCCTGGCGCTTGCGTCTCAGCGGCAATGATGTGACTGATGACTCAGAGGGACGATCACTTCCGATCCTTCTGAGACTCTGAAGCAGTTGGTCAGGCGGCATCTGCAAGAAGTTCGGAGCAGGTTTATACAGCGTGTCGGCTTATCTGCAGCCGCTGCCAGAAATATGATACCTGATTTAATATCCGCTGTGGGACCTTGCACCCAATATATTAAACTTATTTTTGAATAATGGAGGAGTGCTTGGCTTGAAGCACTCTGACACGGGTCGGCCCGTTATTGCACTGCCTCCAGGAACGGCCACCGGAATATTAGCGCGCGCCTTTCCTTCCTATCTTTGCTCTCCTATCCTTTAACTCTCCCACTTTCTGCACGCGGCAGCGAGCGTGGCTCGGCTTGAGCCAGAAGGCAGGCCCGTGCACTTTCATTTCCTAACTTGTTATCAACGACAGCAGCAGCAGCGGCAGCGGGGTGATCCAGTCGCAAGTGCCGACCAGACGACTGCGCGCGGGCGGTCACCTGATGGGGGGTCACATTTTGCTGCAATGAGATTTCCGGTCGCCATCTTGAAATCTCGGACAGGCAAGAAACGTTTGAATGCTAGTAAATAAGAGCTAACACCCCTAAAACGTCGTCGTCACATTTCATCCGTTCCTTTTCTTTAGGTTGGGCGCCATTATCGTTTTTAAACTTAAACCATTGGAGGCAATTGTATACTGCAGCCGTGGTCTTGCAGCGTAGCCGGATGAGTTGGGATATAGGAAGGCTGCCTTATACTTACGTTGACAATGGCTCTTTAAAGTAGCCGCGCATAAAGGTGGGAAGGCGGCTGAATGCGTCTCTTAGGCCGAAGAAGAGGTGATGATCGCTGTGGCCCGTCTAGCAGGGAAAGTAGCCACGGACGCTGCGCGAGGTGCCCAGCGCTAAATAATTCACGCTTGCCACCACACTATGTGTTACAGGATAGCATGGTAGTTCTCCATAAAATCAGCAATAAAATTTCAATAAGGAAAGGTGTCAGGAAGGGAGACATGATCTCGCCATCGCTATTCACCCCCTCTTTACAGGAGGTATTCAGAGGCCCAGATTGCCAAAAGTTGGGGATAGGAGTTAATGAAGAATACCCTAGTAATCTGTGATTCGCTAAGGACGTTGACAAGCTCTGGCACTCATGAGATGAAGTGCAACTTAACATGAAGAAAAGAAATGTTAAACAGTCTCGGAAGAGAACAGCAGTTCACAACTGGCAGCGCGGTGCTGGAATTGGTAAAAGAATAGTTTCTCCTTAGGGCAGGTAGGGACCGCTGATCCCGATCATGAAAGGGAAATAACTAGAAGAATAAGAATGGAGTGGAGCGCATATGGCCGGTTCTCTGAGATCATTAATGACAGTTTACCATTATCCCTCAAGAGAAACGTATACAACATTTTTATCTTACCGGTACTCGCGTATTTGCCTGAAACGTGGAAGCTAACAAAAAGAGTTGAGCTCAAGTTAAGGAGAACGCAGCCAGCGTTGCAAAGGAAAATGATGGGTGCAACAGAAAGAGCTCAAGTAGTTCAGCCAACGAACGCAGGCTAATGATATCCTAGTCGAAATGAAGACAAAAAATGGGCGTAGGCACGGCATGTAAATCGAGGGCAAAGAAACCGTTCTTCCTTAAGGGTAACTGACGGGATTATAATAGAATGCAAGCGCAGTAGGGAGCCGCAGAAAGTTAATTTGGTGGACGAGGTTAAGAAATTTGTGGGGATAGGGTGGCCGTAGGTTACACAGGACCGGGTTAATTGGAGAGAAAGGGGAGAGGCATATGCCCTGCAGTGGACGTAGTCAGGCTGATGATGGGCTCTGGCCTGAGCTTCATCTAAGGTTCGCTGCACGCCATGGTGAAGTTTCGCGACTTCGACCGTTCTGCCTCCATGTCGGTGGCGTGAAATTTGGATCTTGCAATGAGCGGAATGTTGTCGAATGTCCTTCACATCATCGAAACATAGAGCCTGGAGCAGAATTCAGGTCAATCACTTCTTCCGTTATGTTACTCTGCATAATGAGCTTACAGAAGACCCAGAGGCTTGCAATCTCTGCAACGTGCTTCTGAGTCAAAATCATCCATTGTAGCAATGCCTCTAAACTCCGGAAGCTAAACAGACTGATCCCCTTGATCAAGTCGCCTGGGAGGCTTGCATCCGCAGCCCAAATGCGGATGTACAAATGATCGTCCTACACCTGGCGGGGGAGCCTTTCTCCAGGACCTCTGCGTCACTGCGCAGGAGGACCGGCAAGGGGGAGACCCTCCCTGCGACTGAGCACCGGCCCCGATGTCTATGTCGGCGTAAATAAAGTCTTTTCTGTCTCTCTCTTCCGAAGAACGTTATTGGGGCACATTATGAATGCGTTCATAGTCTATTCCATCCGCCGTATTGTTGCGGGCTCTGGCCTCCTTCTGTCGTGCAGTGGCCCGAGCAAGACGCTTAATTTTGCCGCTGCATCAATGCTGACATTCGCAGTCTCAGTTGAGACATCGACTCCATGACGAGCTGGGTTTTCTATGCTTTACTTCTTTTCGTTCTTTCGGTTTTGTCATCGCTGTAGTATCGTCCGCGGTGGGAATCTGCCCTGTTGGCCCAGTGGTTGGCAAGCTCAGCTACTGAGGCCGAAGACCATAGTCGAGTGAAAAGCAAAAGGCGCCCATGTGCTCTGCCGTTTGAGATCGAAATTACACCGGAGCTTCCACAATGGCGCCTGTCTTCGTTCTTTCACTACCTCCTCAGTCCCTTACCCACACAACTCACAACACGATGTGCCCACCGAGAAGTGAAAACGTTTCTGGGTATTTTCCTTTCCTCACGACAAACTTATTCTTGTCATCATCGCGGAAGACGACGGCTACGCCAAATGCGCAGAACTAATCCGAAATATCTTTCCCAGCAAGTATTTCGCTATGCTGCACACACTGGCGAACACGTCGTAAAATAACATGGCACGTTCTTCAGGCTAAATAGCTTCTCTTCCAGCGCAGTAGAGACTTGGTTTTCGTTGTGGAGAGCGGTCGAACGGCAGCTCTGAGCTACACATGCGACTCCTGACTGTAGCCGCTCGATTCGACGTTGGTTGGCCAAGAGCGCCAGAAGCATGGATGCAGCAGGCATGTAGTCGTGGTGCGTGCGGGTTTGGTGGGTTGCAAGCTTTTATCGGATAGTAATAGAAACAATAACAATTGGACGCAGCTGCCCCCCCCCCCAAGTAAGTTTAAAGTCAAATAAAACTGAGCCTGTGTGGTAAGGTAAACGCTGAATGCCGGTAGAAGAGCGGGCAGCTCAGAGTAGTATTCTTACTAAACGAATGATCGCGGTGAATGAAAACAAATGGCTAACTGAGATATTTACCTACAGCAGAAACTATATTGTCACGTAGTGGTGACGGCAGTCGAAGCAGCGATGAAGACGGACGAAAGGATCTTCTAAAAGAACTGTTTATTGGGCTGACTTGCACCCAAAATGGACTGAATCACTCGGCGGCGGCGAAGCGACAAGCGTGCTCGGCGGTCGTCGAACAGAATGCCCGCCGCTGTCGGCCGTGCTCAATTTAAAGCTGATAGCGAACATTCGAGATAAAGGGCGTAAAGTTACTAGAACATTCCGGAACAACGTAGAATCAGCTTTGCCTGGCTGCGATCAATCGAGATAAATCTAGTCGCGTCTTGCGTCGCAAACAAAGCGATAAGGTGGTGTCGCGGCAGATTTGAAAAACGAATAAACACTGCAAATATTCGCGGCATTACTCCCCTCTCAAAGAAGCATCGACCCGATGCATTAAAACAAATAATGCGACTAGTAAGGGAAAAAAAACGGATCTTGCGAAAATAGAGCATGGAAATGCAGCGGCCTTTAGCGCGCATAATACGGCTTCAGACGGACTACATGGACAACTTCTGGTCGTACGCGGCGTCGCTGGGATGCAGTCATTGCGTCAGGGATGACTTCATAATCCAGTTCACCCAGCCGACGAAGAACCTTGTACGGGCCGAAATAGCGGCGCAAAAGCTTTTCACTCAATCCACGGCGGCGAATGGGCGTCCACACCCAGACTTGGTCTCCTGGCTTGTATTCCGCGTTGCGTCTTCGTAGGTTGTAGCGTCTGGCGTCGGACCGCTGCTGATCTTTGATCCGTAATCGGGCAAGCCTTCGAGCTTCTTCTGCGCGTTGAAGGTAGGCGGCAACGTCGACGTTCTCTTCTTCTGTAACGTTGGGCAGCATGGCGTCTAGCGTGGTCGTGGCATCCCTGCCATGGACGAGCCTAAAAGGCGTCATCTGGGTGGTCTCCTGCACTGCGGTGTTGTAGGCGAAGACGACGTAAGGCAGGATGACATCCCAGGTTTTATGTTCGGCATCGACATACATGGCGAGCATATCGGCGATGGTTTTGTTCAGGCGCTCGGTCAGTCCGTTGGTCTGCGGATGGTATGCAGTTGTCCTCCGGTGGCTGGTTTGGCTGTAGCGCAGGATGGCTTGCGTGAGTTCCGCCGTAAATGCTGTTCCTCTGTCCGTGATGAGCACATCGGGGGCGCCGTGTCGAAGAAGAATGCACTCCACGAAAAATTTGGCCACTTCTGCTGCTGTTCCGTTCGGTAGGGCTTTCGCCTCGGCGTAGCGGGTCAGGTAGTCGGTCGCTATGATGATCCACTTATTTCCAGATGTTGACGTTGGAAAAGGGCCAAGCAAGTCCATGCCAATCTGCTGAAAGGGTCTTGAGGGAGGTTCAATGGGGTTCAGAAATCCTGCTGGTCGTGTGGGAGGAGTCTTTCGTCGCTGACAATCTCGGCATGTTTTCACATAGTGTGCGACATCGGCAGACAGTCGGGGCCAGTAATACTTGTCTTGAATGCGGCGGAGGGTGCGAGTAAACCCGAGATGTCCAGCTGTCGGCTCGTCGTGTGAAGCCTGTAGAACTTCTTCGCGGAGACAAGTAGGTACAACAAGGAGGTAGGCTGTTTTGTTCGCTGTAAAGTTCTTCTTCACAAGGACCTCATTCTGCACACAGAAAGAAGACAGTCCTCGCTTGAATGAAGCGGGGGGTGAAGAAACCTTGCCTTCCAGGTACTCGATGAGGCCTTTTAGGTTGGGGTCCGAGCGTTGCTGCTGAGCAAAAGAGCTTGCGCTGATGGGTCCCAGGAAGGCGTCCTCATCGTCGTCCAGCGGCGGTGCATCTACAGGGGCTCGTGAGAGGCAATCGGCGTCAGTGTGCTTGCGTCCGGACTTGTAAACGACGGTGACGTCAAACTCCTGGAGACGCAGACTCCATCGAGCGAGTCGGCCAGAGGGATCCTTCAAATTGGCAAGCCAGCAGAGCGCGTGGTGGTCGCTGACCACCTTGAACGGCCGTCCGTAGAGGTAGGGGCGGAATTTCGACGTAGCCCAGATGATGGCAAGGCACTCCTTCTCAGTGGTCGAATAGTTAGCCTCGGCCTTAGAAAGGGAGCGGCTAGCGTATGCGATGACCTTCTCCAGCCCGTCACTTTTTTGAACGAGAACGGCGCCTAGTCCCACGCTGCTTGCGTCGGTATGAACTTCAGTATCGGCGTTTTCATCAAAATGCGCAAGGATCGGTGGGGACTGTAAACGACGCTGAAGTTCTTTGAAGGCTTCTGCTTGCGGCGCTTCCCATTTAAACGGCACGTCTGCCTTCGTCAGTTGGGTCAGGGGCTCGGCGATGCGCGAAAAGTTTTTCACAAATCGTCGGTAATATGCGCATAGTCCGAGAAATCTGCGCACTGCTTTCTTATCGGCCGGCGGTTGAAACTGTTCAATAGCGGCTGTTTTCTGCGGGTCTGGGCGTACTCCTTCCTTGCTAACGATGTGGCCTAGAAACAGCAGCTCTTCGTAGGCAAAGTGGCATTTCTCTGCTTTCAAGGTTAGGCCAGACGACTTGATTGCGTCTAGTACTGTTCGAAGTCTTTTGAGGTGCTCTTCAAAGTTCGAGGCGAAGACAACGACGTCATCTAAATATACCAGACAAATCTGCCACTTCAGGCCTGCCAGCACTGTATCCATTACTCGCTGAAACGTCGCTGGTGCGGAACAGAGACCAAATGGCATCACCTTGAACTCAAACAGCCCATCCGGAGTTATGAATGCTGTCTTCTCGCGATCTCTTTCGTCGACCTCAATTTGCCAGTAGCCGCTCTTGAGGTCCATCGATGAGAAATATTTGGCGTTGCAGAGGCGGTCCAGTGTGTCGTCGATGCGGGGGAGGGGGTAGACGTCCTTCTTTGTTATGTTGTTCAAGCGGCGGTAATCCACGCAGAATCGAAGTGCGCCGTCTTTCTTTCTCACTAGAACAACCGGTGCCGCCCATGGGCTGTTTGAAGGCTGGATGACGTCGTCGCGAAGCATTTCTTCGACTTGGTCCCGGATGGCTTGTCGTTCTCGCGGAGACACACGATAGGGGCTCTGACGGAGAGGTCGGACGTGTTGATCCGTTATAATGCGATGCTTGGCAATTGGCGTCTGTCGCACCTTCGGCGATGTCGAAAAGCACTCACTGTAGTTTTGAAGCAGATTGCGGATCTGGTCTTGTCTGTTCCGGTGCAGGGCTGGGTTGATGTCGAAAGTGGGCGAGTTCTCTTGGTCAGGCGGATCTTCTGCGGAGGGGTCGGAGAGGGCGAAGGAATCTCGTACGTCAGATATTTCGTCGTAGAAAGCAATCGTCGTTCCTCTGTTAATATGCCGGTATTCTTCGCTGAAGTTAGTCAGCAGTACTTCGGCCTGGCCATTGCGGAAATGTGCGATGCCTCTTGCGATGATGATTCCTCGGTCTAGTAGCAACTGCATGTTCCCCTCGATGATGGCTTCAGTGTTTATGGCTTTCGTGGCGCCTACGGTCACGATAACGCTTGAACGGGGTGGGACGCTCACTTCTTCCTCCAGGACACTTAGGGCAACGTGATTTTCCCGAGTTTTCATCGAAGCGATGGCTTCGTCCGTCGAAAGCGTGATCAGCTTGGATCGCAGGTCGATGATCGCCTGATGCTCATTAAGGAAATCCATACCCAAGATCACTTCGCGGGAGCATTGCGGTAGCACAACAAAGGTCGCAGGATAGGTATGTCCTTTGACAGTCACTCGCGCTGTGCATCGTCCTGATGGCGTAATGAGGTGGCCCCCAGCGGTGCGAATTTGTGGGCCGTCCCAAGCCGTTGTGACTTTTCGGAGCTGCGCAGCGAATGTTCCATTCATCACCGAGTAATCGGCTCCTGTGTCGACTAGAGCGGTAACTTTCCGGCCGTCGATAGTCACTTCTAGGTCGGAGGTCCTGGCTCTTGCATTGCATGTCGCTCTCGGCGTCGGGTCACGGCTTCGTCGCGTATGCGAGTCACGGGTTGGGCGTGTGGTCGAAGCTCCTCTGGGTGGCGGCGTCGATTTCAAGGTAGCTTGCGTCGTGGTCGAGGTTCTCATTGTGTGCGGCGTCGGTGCAGCGAGTGTCGGTTCTTCATGCGGCGTCGCGGGTGCAGCGTCTTCATGGGGCGTGGTCGGTGGAGGATCTTCGGCGTTTAGCTCGTGAGCAACCTCACCTCCAGAGGTTGCTGCCTTTAGTTTCCCCTACGGGGGCTGGGCGACCTTCCTCGTACCGCGGCTGCGTAGCTGCGGCGTGGCGACGCAAAGCGCGAGGTTGACGGCGATGGTGAGCGCGAAAAGCGGTTCGGCGTGTACTCTTCTCGACGCAGGTACTCGTCGATTTCGTGCGGACGTTGTCCGAAGCGTGGTCGTGGGGCGTTAACGGCAAATCCTCGAAGACCGATACGTCGGTACGGGCAGTGACGAAGAATATGGCCGGCCTCACCGCAATGGAAGCACAACGGCCGGTTGTCGGAAGTCCTCCAGGCGTCGCATTTCCTGGGGCTTGAGGGTCGGTCATAGGCTGGGCGGGCGGGGGCTGGGAGGTGGCGTTGTGGACCAAGTGGCTCATCTCGGGGAGGACGTGGGGGTTGTCGTTGGGGCTGAGCAGTCCTTACTGCAGCGGCGTAGGTCATGGCCTGGGGTTCTGTGGCCGTCGGGGTGCCAAGTGCCTGTTGCACTTCTTCCCGTACCACGTCCATCAGAGTCGATGCTTGTGGCTGTGGGGAGGATGGCAGTAATCGGCGTAGCTCCTCTCGGACGATTTCGCGGATAACGTCCCGCAAGCTGTCGCTGGTGGTGGCCGGCGTGTCCGAACGGATTGCATAGGCAGAGGAAGGGCGGTTGTACTGCCGAGCTCGGACGTCGAGGGTCTTCTCAATCGTGCAGGCTTCCTGCATGAATTCCTCGACCGTTTTTGGCGGCTGACGGACGAGGCTGCCAAAGAGTTGTTCTTTTACGCCGCGCATTAAGAACTGAACTTTCTTTTCCTCGGTCATCCCGGGATCGGCGCGGCGAAATAGGCGCTTCATCTCCTCGACGTAGCTGCGGACGGGCTCATTCGGAAGCTGGATCCTGGACTCGAGGAGTCGTTCGGCTCTTTCTTTCCTCACGACACTGGTAAATACCTTCAATAGTTCTCTCTTGAATAGCTCCCATGTCGTAAGGGACGACTCGTAGTTTTCGTACCACGTGCGTGCGGAGCCATCCAATGAGAAAAAAACGTGTCCAATCTTTGCCGCATCATCCCACTTGTTGAATGACGCCACGCGCTCAAATTGATCCAACCATTCTTCAGGGTCTTCGCCTAGGGATCCATTGAAAGTTGGCGGCACCCGCGGCTGCTGCAGTATGATCGGTGTCGACATCTTCGGCGAGATTGCGGTGCTCGTAGCCGCGTCTTTTCGCTGTCTTGTGCGGTCCGGCAGTTTCCCGAACTCAGGCTCCTCTCCCTGGAGACGTCGGCTGGCTCGCTGAGCTGCTGGCTCGTCCTCGGGTGCGAAGCGCTCAGGGCTGGCTTCTCGACTTGAAGGGGGCGTCCGGAACATGGAAGGCTACCCCGCACCTCCACCAGATGTCACGTAGTGGTGACGGCAGTCGAAGCAGCGATGAAGACGGACGAAAGGATCTTCTAAAAGAACTGTTTATTGGGCTGACTTGCACCCAAAATGGACTGAATCACTCGGCGGCGGCGAAGCGACAAGCGTGCTCGGCGGTCGTCGAACAGAATGCCCGCCGCTGTCGGCCGTGCTCAATTTAAAGCTGATAGCGAACATTCGAGATAAAGGGCGTAAAGTTACTAGAACATTCCGGAACAACGTAGAACCAGCTTTGCCTGGCTGCGATCAATCGAGATAAATCTAGTCGCGTCTTGCGTCGCAAACAAAGCGATAAGGTGGTGTCGCGGCAGATTTGAAAAACGAATAAACACTGCAAATATTCGCGGCAATATGATATGAACTCTAATTCGAACATGGGGTTTGTTCGAACATAAAATTATGACCTCGCGTGAACATCGTGAATGGGCTGCGGTTAACTTGAGCTGAGCATTTCTGAAATTTGTTGCGTACCTCCTAATTGACAATTTCCAGAAACCTGTAAGTCGTCCACTCTTGCGAGGCTGTTTCGTAAACAAAAGGTGTCGGACGCCGACGCCACATTCACAAACTTAGAGCGAATGAGAACTAAGGATGGTCGCACTCTGTTTACAGCAGAGTATAGGAAGGAAAAGGAGGGAGACCGTCATTTGCCACTCTGCTGTGGGGAGTGGGTGTTTCCTCGTTCTGACTGGAAATGCGGGAGGAACAGGGAAGGAGGAAGGTGGAGCGAAGGTGTTGTTCAGCAGAAAATTGTTTAGCATGAAGTAGCTCACTACTTCTGAAACAAGAACAAAGGCAAGGCAAGTTGTTTGGAGAGTTTGTTACGATATGACATGACTACAGCGAAACGAATGGGGCATAAAAGAAGGGCACAGGCAGGGACACAGCTCATGTGGCGGTTGTGTCCCTCTCTCTGTCCTTCTTCAATATCACGTTCGCTGCCCTGTAGTCAGGGAAGAAACACAGGTCCATTTCCTTCCATTTCCTGTCTTGCCTCTTATGCAGTTCTACAGAAGGTTGACTGCAATCCTCTGTTCTATTCTCTACCATCACACTCTTTCGACAGCTCTCTCAATGCCATCTTGAAGGAAACTGGAGACATTACCAAGTTTGCTTAGAAACGAGAGAATGACTCGTTTCGCTTCCACAAACAATTTGACAGTGTCATCTGGGAGCGAGACCTTTTGAATAGAAAACAAGCCTCGCGGAGAAGCTGACTTGCACATTTAATCGTAGTATTGGTTCACTAGTGCCTCGCAGGGGCACCTTGAGTATTCAGGTGTGTGTGCTAGGCGCCTCCACAGATCTTTAACCCCCGTACCGAAGCTGTCATCCGCAACATGGCGATGGGTTTTAAGGTGAAGGGTAGAAACCATGAACGGCGGCGGTCGTGGTCATGGTCATGCTGCGGCCGACGGTCTCCCCGTCTGTGTACCAGTCGGGGTGCTCCGCGACGTTCCTGTGAATAAGACTGAACCACAGGTGACATTTTGGAGCCGTTAATATATCCATATCGCATGAGTACCTTTTGATCTAAAAAACCTGATAGGTCCCAGAAAAGGAACCCCACCAATGAAACATTCACCAGTACCCGACCGCACGTTGACCACTTTCCGCACTTCTTAGTAATACACTAACAGGTAGATAACTACCCCGTTGCAGCGACATCTGTTTTCGTTATCGCTGGAACCCTTGAAAAAATGATTGCGAAAAAGTACAAAGGAAAGAAACTCTCATTTGGTGACCTTATTGAAGTGTCCCAGAAAGACCTCCCTGACATCCTTTTGAGGCACAAGCAGTTTGCTCACGTCCTGGAGACCATCACTGCCCACCGGAATCTAAACACAGTGCAAGGTGTGTTATCAGAACGCAATCTGATCCCATGAACAGAAACTGACCTCCTGGAAAGCCTCCGAGATCAAGGTGCCATTGCCCTTCGCCGCATCACCATAAGGCGGAACGGTAAAAAGGTGGTGATACCCGATAATGTCCTAAAATTTGAACGGTCCCGTATTCCAGATGCTGTAAAAAGCAGAGTTTCATCCCCTGCATTGTCCGTCCACTTATCCTCAACCCGATACGTTCCATTCGTTAAAAGAACGGACACGGATCAAAACGATGCCGGGGAAAACACCTGTGCGATGGGCGGTGCCAATGAGCACACAACTGACAACTGCAATGCCGCTCAAAAGTGTCCAAACTGCCAGGAAAAAAATAATCCAACTTAAAGTCACAGAATTCATCACAACCTCAGAAGCCCGGAAGAAGCTGTCGCTGCACTCCGGAATATCCTACGCGGTTGCTGCGCGCTGGGGGGGGGGGGGGGGGGGGGGGCGTGTCGTCTCAGCGGGCACGCAGTCTCCGCTGATCCACGCCCACTTCGGCCCCTCACCAAGCAGCCTCCGCCTGCACCAAACTTCCATGTCCCAGAGGTAAACTTTTCGCAGATTCTCTGGGAAAACACGGACACGCGAGAGGGAGCATCTCCCTCCTGAGAAATGCACATCTGCTTCCGCGTCTCTAACGCAAGAATCGGAGGTGACACTGGGATCCTCAGCACTAGAGGCGCTGTGGGAGTTCCCCAAAGTGAAGCGGAGTCACCTAGATCCCCTCAACCTAAAAATATATCTTCCAGCTAAGCCGCCGGATAAAGGCGGCATCTAGAAAACTCCTACTAGTTTTTTGCTTGCTCACTAATAACTATGGACTTCGAGAGGATTATATACTGGAACTGGCGAGGTGTGCTTAAGAATGTGGATGATATATATGAACTACTGAAGCAATATCCACCAAACATGCTTTGCATACAAGTAACGCACTCACACCCAACAAACGGAAACATTATAAACAAATATGGCGCATACCAGAACGACAGGCAAGGCAGTGCCCACTCATCTGGTGGCGACGCTGCTGTGGCCCAGAATTCAATTCCCGCTCAAAGTCCTGCCCCGCCGCAGTGGCTCAGTGGTTAGGGCGCTTGGCTACTGATCCGGAGTTCCCGGGTTCTAACCCGACAGCGGCGGCTGCGTTTTTATGGAAGCAAAACGCTAAGGCGCCCGTGTGCTGTGCGATGTCAGTTCACGTTAAAGATCCCCAGGTGGTCGAAATTATTCCGGAGCCCTCCACTACGGCACCTTTCTTCATTTCTTCTTTCACTCCCTACCTTTATCCCTTCCCTTAGGGCGCGGTTCAGGTGTCCAACGATATATGAGACAATACTGCGCCATTTTCTTCCCCTCAGAAAAAACAATTATTATTATTATTACTCAAAGTCTCCCATATACTACTGATTTAGAGGCAGTGGCAATACGCGCCTTAACTTTTGGCAGAGTAATAACCATATGTTCATTATATATATATATATATATATATATATATATATAGATTATACTTATGAAGGGAGGGAACAGTCACCAAAACCAAGGTGCATAGGGGAATGTTGAATTTTTTTAATGTTTAATGCTGATCAGTGGGATAATAATACTTCGAATAATCTATCGCTTAAAGAAAATTACTGATAAAGCAGCAGACAAAACAACCTTGCCACTGGTGGGATCCGAACCCACGACCTCCGAATATCGCTCCCTTTATAAGTTTGTCAAACGAGCCCATCATTTTGTTAACTTTGTCTCATATATATATATATATATATATATATATATATATATATATATATATATATCAGCTTCCCGAGCCATTCCTGTTGGTTGATGATTTTAACGCTGACCGCCCATTATGGAGATGTACCAGAACAGATTCTCGAGGAGCGCTAATAGAAAAATTCCTGTTTTCTGCCTCATGCATAATCAACCGTAAAAAGCCAACATACTTTACTTCAAGGTTGAGGTTGAGGTTGAGGTGTTCAATGCTACAGGTGGGGTTAGCCTTGCTTTATCTGCCGGCAATTGCTCCACCGCAGCGTCCCTTCGATATTAACAATGCCGCATCTACCCCGCTAAGCGCACAGTCTCTTATAATAGCACACATTCTCTCCCGGCAGTCACCATCTATGCACACAATCAATCCACACAGTTCACATCACAGTCCACTCCAGAAGTCACCATCTATGCACATATTCAGTCACAGTAGAACATAGGCCATTGTAGTGCCACACTCCATACACACATTCACTCACAGTATAAAGTAGTCCACTCCGGAAGACACCATCTACGCACACATTCAATCACAGTAGGCCATAGTCTGTTCCTGCTGTCACCATTTAAAAACAAGATCCGTGTTCTGCAGAAATGTTAAAAGAAGGCGTGCAGCCTCCCTTCTGCATGTCTGGTTTCCACTCGGGTAGACAATGTCCTGATTGCACTGTGCTGTGACTGGTTCCTGTCTTCTTGAAGGAAGCGAACATCACATGCCTTTCCGCGTTTTACTCTGGGCAGTACATAATATATTGTTCGATATCCCCGCACACACCACATAAAGAGCAGAGCGGAGACAATGCTATGCCGGTCTTATGCATCCATGCAGGAGTGCGAGCAGAGGTCGTGCGAATTCGATGTAGAAGGGTCGCCTGAGATCTTCTCAGTCCCTTGGTCACACATGGCTTGTGGGACGCACTCCACAGCGTGCTGAAGTGATCGAGCACCGTTTTCCTGCAGAGACTTTTCCCATCTTGAGATACTTTTTTTATGGAATCCTTGAGAGAGCTTTATGGGCGAGACTGTCTGCCACCTCATTACCGTTGACTCCTATGTGAGAGGGCACCCACTGAAAATGTAGAGTAAAGCCTCTGCTGTGCAGATTCTGCACCAAGCGCAGAGAGCTTAGAGACAAGGCGTCAGTAGGGAATCCGCACTCTAACCTGTGAAGGGCAGATTTTGAATCAGTTAGGATGACAATAGGTTGAGCCGGTCAAGACCCTAACTTCCGTAAAGCCGCCTCAATAGTAACACTTTCAGCTTTTGTGGAGGATACGACAGCAGTACAGAGTACGGACCATTTACAGTCCAAAGAAGGATTGCAAAAAGCCGCTGCGCTAGCTTCTTGACCTTGTCCTCAGAACCATCCGTGAAAATTTGAAGATGGCAGGCATACTCTGTCTCCAATTATTCCAGTACAAGCGAACGTGTTGCTGCCAAAGGAGAGCTGCGCTTTGCGATCACATGGGGAATTGTGACCTTACAGTCGAGGGTCGGAAAAGACCAGGGGGGTTTCAACCGTTCCCTTTGCCTTCGGACATTAATGCCTAAAGAACTAAGAGTATTGAGTGCCAAGTAAGCCTTCAACTCATATCTCTTGCAGAGCCGCTAGAGAAGAGATCGCCCAGCTACCGTCTCTCCTAAGCGGTCAAGATGCATTAATAGTCTCTGAGAAGCGATAAGACTAAGAGGTTTTGATAGGGACTCACATAGTACTGCCTTATTCGCAGCCGCCTGGGGAACTCCAATGGCTTTTCTTAGGCCCCTTCTGTGGACCACTTCGAGACGCTCAAGTTGTGATGCCGAGGGGGAAATTAAACCTAATTGATACATTATCCGCCTGACCCCCAGCGCTTCATGAAATTCAACACACCTCATACACAGCGATAGACCTTGCCATTGGCTCTTCATTTCTCTTGGAAGCAACTGAGTGGGCTGTTATTAAAAATCTCGATGGAAGCGACAAATTTCTCATTCCTTTAAAATATACAAAAATATCAACGTGATGATAAATCTTCCTAAGAAGTTTAGATAACAGGTTGCTGATTAGAAGATGTTCCGGGAACTATCAGCGTTTCGCTGTTCATCGATTACAGACCTAGGCATAGATGAATCTCTATCCTTAATCACTCTGCATGTAATAGACGCAGTACAGAAGTCCATTTCACAGACGTCAGGTAAAGTAGAAACAAACGAAGACCATGGTGGAATGCGCAGTTCAATAAAGCTCGTCAGGACCAAAATAATGCATGGTCTAAATTTCGTCGCTACCCTATATACGGCTGACAGCTTCACAAACCTTAAACGTGCTAAAGCAAGTTACAGGCGTACCCGGTGTATATTCGAAATGGAAAGTTCGCAATCATTTTTCTACCCTTTAAATTCTTACAAAGATGCACACAAAGTGTACCTTAGACTAACATCACATAAAGGGCATAGAAAACGTGCATCCTATTCGTCTTGTTGCTGGTCATATATTGGAGCATCAAGCAGACGCACTAGTCAAGCACTTTGAATGCACTTCTAGCTCAAGCAAGGACTGTGGTTGAGGCTATCTGGCTTCATCTTTTATATATAACACCTCTAAAGCAAGTTTTCGGCGCTATACATCACTTGAAGCCATTCCACCAGATAATTATGCACCCTCTTCGCAATCTGTAATCATGCACATACTCACTACTCTTAGACGCTATACACCTGGTGTTGATTTTAGCATCTGCAGATATTTTAGCTTGAGTCGGCATAAAACCTCATGTTTGGCGCTCTTTGGCCTTAGATGCCCTTGCGCCATAAAGACCTAGCTTCGTCATCAGTGGTTTTATAGTGTACAAAGCTCTCCCCTCTCTTTTCTTGCTATCACTTTCCTCTATACTTCACGCTATCCTTTCCCGTTCACCTCCGTTGGCTGCCGCTCGGGAGCTTGCATATTTCGGCAAATGGTACAATTTGGGCGAAGTTAAAATGTCGCGGTCGTTTCTGTTTCGTCGGTACATCACCCGCGGTGGGTCCGTAAAAGCATATTTGCGGGGTTCACTTAGGATGTGTTATAGTGTCTTGCTAGAATGTGCGAGACATTTGGAACAGCACAGAGCACGTTAGAATTGTTTTCGTGCGGATAGATACGTAGGCAGCATTGGAGCTCCAGAGAACGTCTTCAGTTGTTAGCCTGCCTGCTCTGTCCATTGCATCATCAATTGTTTTTTCCGGGGTATTTTTTCGCAATAGTTTGCCTTTTACTTCTGTGTAGTTAGAGCTGAAGCAACCGCCTAAAGCGGCGTGCTTGGCTGTATTGAATGACCGTTTTGCAGTGCCTCATGTGGCTCCTCTTAAAATGCAAATAGTGTTGAAAATGCGTGGTATTCTGATAGAGCTTGATAACGACCCGATATTGAGAAGCCACGAATGTGACGTCCAAAAAATTCACTATTAAGAGCGAGTAGTGGGGCGAAAATTTGATGCAAGGGTGAGCATTCTTAAAGCCTCTAATAAAATTTATAAGTGCTGTTTCACCGTGTGGTCAAATTAAGCAAATATGGTCATTGAAACGTTTATAGTAAAGTGATTTGTGATCACATTCTGCAAGGAAGTCCTCCCCTAAGATTGTCATCGTCATCATCATCAACCTATCTGCACCCACTGCCGAGAAAACGCCTCTCCCGTGTCACTCCAAAGAAACCTGTCCTTTGCGAGCAGCATCCACCCTATGCCTGCAAACTTCTTAGTCTTATCTGTCCACCAAACCATTTGCTGCCCCTGCTATGCTTACCTTCTCTTGGAATTAGCTCTGTTATTCTTAAGGACCAGCGGGTTATCTTGCCTTCGCATTACCTACCCAACCCAAGGCCTTTTCTTCCTCTTGATTTCGACTAGGATATCTTTAAACCGCGTTTGTTCACTTACCCACCCTGTCCGCTGTCGGTCTCTTAACGTTATACCTATCGTTTTTCATTCCATGGCTTGCCGCGTTGTCCTTAACTTTAGCTGAACCCTTTTCGGTAGCCTCTGCGTTTCTGCCCCGTAGTGGGTACCGGTAACGTACAGCTGTTGTATACTTTTCTCTTGAGGGATATTGGCAACCTGCTATTCGTGATGTGAGAGAACCGGCCATATGCGCTCCACCCCATTCTTATCCTTCTAGTTATTTCCCTCTCATGATCCCAATCAGCTGTCACTATCTGCCCTAAGTATACGCATTCCTTTACCACTTCCAGCCCATTGCTGCCAATTGCGAACTGGTATTCTCTTTCTAGACTGTTGAACATTACTTTGGTTTTCTGCACATTAATTTTAGACCCATCGTTCTGCTCTGCCTGTCTGACTCATTAATCATGAATAGATGTTCACCTCCTGAGTGACGCAGCAAGATAATGTCATCAGCGAATTTCAGATTATTTAGGTATTCACCATTAACTCTTATTCTCAACTGTTCCCTGTTCAGGCCTCGGAATATCTGTTGTAAACAGGCGGTGAATAGCTTCGGCAAGATGGTGTATCTTTGCCTGACGCCCTGCCTCATTGGAATTTTATTGCTGACTTTATTGAGGACTATAGTAGCTGTGCAGTTGCTGTATATAGTTCCAGTATTTTGAAATAAGGCTTTTCTGCACCCCGATTTCGCAATGCCTGTATGACTGCTGACGTTTCCGCTGAGTCGAATGCTTTTTCTCAATCAATGAAGGCTATACATAGAGGTTTGTCTTTGGAGATAGGATAGCCGTGACAATATTTGCATAATTGGGCCCTGTTCTTGTTCCTAAGATGTGCCGGTAATATGGATGTAACAGGCATCATCGAATTCGAAATTGTTGTGTGACGTTTTGTTCCCGCGTAGAACTAGAAGAACGCAAGCAAGCAACCAGCCACGCCAAATCCGGAGACAACTCTGGTTATTTCAGTTCGCCCGCTCCGCAACTGCCCCGCACGCCAACAGATGGGGCAGTGTCGCCACATTTAGGTAACCATGTACAAAACACAGTGCCCAACCACGACGCCCCTCCCCACCCGCACACGGTGGCACCACTCACAATCAGCAAGCAGCAATTCTTGGGAGGCCCAGAAAAGTCAAAGTGAATTCGAATTCGCCATCGCGGCTTCTCAGGAAACGGCCATGGCGTCGTTGCTCCGGGCCGCGCTGTTCTCTGATGCTCCTGACACACACGACATCGGCGCACCGTATTTGTGATGTCTTCTGTCTTCATCCAGTGTCGACCGCCACATATCGCTTCGATCCACTGCATTCATTTTGCAAATACCAAGGTGCCCTTCGTGGAGTAGGTGCGGTATTTGTGGTTGCAAGGTACCGAGGATAACCACTCGTGAGCCGAGCACGACGCAGTTTTTTTGCATTCTCAGTTGCGTAGTGCGATTGGCATATTGTTTCAGCGTAGGGTCACTCAGCTCTGTTCCAGCCCACAGTGCCTCCCGAATCTTTGCTAGCACAGTGTCTTTGGAGGTAGGTTCAGCCACTACAGACGGCACCAAGACCTTGGGGTAAGCAGCTTGAAGCATGAATACTTCCGCTGGCTACTCGACGGAGTGCGCACAAACAGGAAGCGGCAGCCGGCTCAAACAGTCAGCTTTTGCGATGCTAGCTCCGGGTGTGTACATAAGCTTGTAGCTGTAGGCGCCCAGCATCAATGCCCAGCGGAGCACTCGCGGAGAGCACGTTTCTGGCACGGGTTTGTCAGCGCGAGCAGGCCCAGCAAGGACTCATAGTCGGTAACCGCCTCGAACTGCCGTCCCCATTCGTACTGCCGAAACTTGGTCAGCCCATACACAAGGGACGGTGATTCCTTCACCAAATGGCTGGCGCTAGACTTCATGAGGCAAAAGCGATTTGACGTGTCCTTGCAGTAAGCCAGCACAGCGTCCTTTCCCCACGGTGATGCATCGCAAATCAGCGCCAAAGGCTTCACACGGCAATAGTGTGCCAAATCAGCAGCAGGCACCACCAACTCTTTGATCTTGCGAAACGCAAGCTCTTGGTCAGCACCCCATATTCATGTTGTCTTGGCTTCAAGCAGCAGATAAATTACAGTGGAAAGACTTCGCAGATATCGCCCGTAGAAATTTACGAGTCCCAAATAAATTTGTAGTGATTTCATATCACTCGGATTCGTGGCCTTCATTCAGCACGCGGCCTGCCTTCTCGGGATTAGGGTGGAAACCCGCCGACGTGACAACGTTGCCCACATATTCGGCCTGCGGATCCGTGAAGCTGCATTTGTCGAGATTGAGTTTTAGCGCGGTTTCCTTCAAGCGATGCAGTACTCGGGTCCTGTTCTGAAGGTGAATTTTATCGACGCGTCCGATTACTAGAACGTCATCAAAATACAAGACCACGTGCCGTAGTCCTTACAATAAACTGAACCCCTCTCTCTGGAAAGTCGACGGTGCTGACGTAACGCCGAAAGGGAAGCGAGTGTATCGGTACCGCCCTCTTGTCGTGTTATTGGTCAGCAGCTTCGAGGTTCCTTCGTACAGATTCACTTGCAAGTGGGCATCTTTGAGGCTGAGCTGTGTGAATAAATCACCTTCACTCAGTCTTCCGAAGAGATCCTCTACACGCGTTACCGGATACTTTTCGGGCATAGTCACATGGTTTACCGTGACCTCGAAGTCACCGCAGATTCGACTGTCCGTTGCGCTTGAGAATAGGCACAATGGGTGCACCCCGCTCTGATTATTTTAACGATTGTAGCACTCCAAAACGTTCCATACAATGCAGTTCCTCGTTCACACAATCGATCACCGCGAACAGCACAGGTCTAGACTTGAAAACATCGGCTTAGATTTGTCTTGAATGGTGATTTTTGCAGCCACATCTTTGAATGTTCTACATTGGTGATCAAAAGCACCGGAGTACTCAGCCAGTACATCCTGAAGCGACGAAGCTGTATTCAGCTCTCGTGAATTGCACAATTCCAAGCCAAGGACCTTCATCCAACCGCGCCCCTTGAGGGACGGGCAACCATCAGAAACAACGTACAACACTTCCTTGCACTTAAGGTTCCAAAGCTGCACAGTCACAGGTAGACTTCCTAAGACAAGAGACAGTTCACCTGAGTAGTCTTCAGCGCAAAAGTTGATGCCTTGAGACGCAACGACGGAAACTTGCGGTGAAATGTTTCTTCAGGCTCGACAGGCACACTTGTTCCCGTGTCAACCTCCATTAGCAGCGATGTTCCGTTCACAGCGGCATCCACGCGGTATGGCTGAGTCACTTCTGCACTCCCTTGCAGAGTCCACATTTTGTACACTTGGGGCACATCCAGTCGCTCTTTAGTTTTGTCATACCCGGTATCTTTTATGCCATGGACAGAATTTTTCTTCGGAAGCGGAAGCGCCGATCCTCTGGTGTTTGTCACTTTTGGTCCCCTTGCACACACGAGATAGATGGTCCTTCAGCATACAGTTGCGGCACACATTATTTAGGTCTCGGCATTGCGTCGCCAGATGCTCGCCACCCCAGCGGAAAAAGAAAATGGCCGCTAGTTCTCGCCTCGCCTTCCTCAGCTCCGCAGAGTCACGTGACACAGCGTTTGTTGGCGTGACAAACGGGGCGGGCGCCATCGAAAGCGCTTGCGAATCCTTGCTTGCCGCCTCCATCGAAGTGACGGTTTTCTGCGCCGTGTCTAGCGTCAAGCCGGCTGTTCGAACAGTCTTCCCTGCACAGCTTCATTATGAATACCGGAAACGATACGGTCAAACAGCATTCTCTAGCGAAAGTTGCCAAACCTGCACTCGTCAACTGGTTTGTTCAGGGATGCAAATTTGTCGGCCACGGTTTCACCCGGCTGACGTGCTCTATAGTTGTACTTGAATGTGGCAACCCAAAGGTGGCTTGCAGAGAATATTAAAAATTGTGGCCACATTTGCGTCGCGCGGCTTCACGGGCGCCAGCAGGTTCCGAAGCAGAGTGCATGCGGCCGGCGCACAACACGTGAGCAAGGCAGCTTGCCATTCGGTACGCTGTTGGCTATGAAGTACTGTACGGCTCACTCTCGGCATTCTTCCCAGCTCGTTTGCGCGTCGGACGGCTCCAGCCTGCCGATGCCTGGCATTTCCAAAGCACAGGAACGCAGCCCAAGGCAGCAATAGGGCTAGGCACAGCCTGCAGCAGTGTGAGCAGCTCAGCGCGTCTACCTCGTCGCACTTGTAACGTTTTGTGCTCGTGTGGAACAAGGAGAACGCAAACTAGCAACCAGCCACGCCAACTCTGGAGATAACTCTGTGTATTTCAGTTTGCGCGCTCCGCAACTGCACTACTAGCCAAGAGATGGGGCGGTGTCGCCATCTGTAGATAACCATGTGAAAAACACAGCTGCCAGCCACGACATTAAGTGTTAGAATCAGTGTGAGTAAATCATTTAGTATGCTGTTGTTAATTGATCTACCATGTAATGCCCGCTTGTAAGCCTAAACTTTATACTGCCTGAATTCTGTCAGTGGTGATATGTTTGCGTAAAGGAATGCAAAGTGTAGAGGTGCAAGAAAGGAGTCAGTAGGTATAAAGAGATGAGAAATGTAGCTGCAATTTTGCTTATGATACTGACAACCATCCTGTATTCAGTCTTCCGCACGCATCATGACACAGAAGTTCGAGAGCTGTATCTCATCTCTAAATTCAAATAGCTTCCTCGGGGACAGTTATTAATTAGAGCCCCGTGAACATCAGCAGTATGCCTAAGAATGAAATTCATAATTTAATAATTATAAGGTTCATAATTTAGATTTTAAACGATGCTATTACCTCTTCTTAAGACTAACGGAAGAACGGTTGTGATGACAATTGTGACGTTGCAAGCGTAATGTCACGCGCAGAGATCACCGGGAAGTGAGCTCGAAACCTAGAGATATATAGTGGAATGCGGCGCAAATAAAATGCAGTTATCAAATAATGCAGAAAATATTCGTAAACTAGAACTTGCAATAAAGTTCTTTAGAAATGAGGGAACCTCGAAAACAACCGTTGTTTTCCCTAATCCAGCTTACAGTACTCTCTTGTCCGGATGAAGCGGAGTGTCTGTGCTAGAGATTTAGTTCGTTGCTCTCAGTTTATGTGCGCTGTAAGTTAAGTCAATGCAGGAACAGCGCCTACGTGAAAGTCTATTGAAACAGCTGCGTTGAATAAGGCAAGTGTGGATCTGTGTTCTTTGGAATTTTGTCGATCGAGTGCGTAGCTAACTTGCCTCAACTCTGCCTGCACACGTTTGTAACAGGCGTCCAGGCCTCTCTGCACTGGCAATGTACGGGGGTCCGCAAAAAGTCTCGCTTTATACTCTCTCGATTATCGGTGAGCGGCGCAAGCATATGCGCACACCGTTTTGCTCTAGCTTCAAGGTAAAATTGCACTCAATGTACTGAGCTGAATATTTGAAAACTTTCTGTTTTATCTCAAAATATGCATCCAATTGTATCCTCAAGTGCAGTATGCATTCTTCTTGATCGAAGTTGCTTTTAGTGCGGACTTTCTGCTACGTCCGCCAGCCTCTGAAGGAGCTGAAATTATGCAATGTAGATAATCTGGAAAATACCACTAGTCAATTTGACCTTAGATCCTAGAAGCGTTTAATCGTTTTCTGGGACCGATGTTGGACGGAGACACTTGTTAGCTCGGGAAAGTTAAAAGAGATGGAAACTACGTGGCGTACTAGTTTGTACCTACTTCGGCAACGTCGCGACTGGCGGATTCAACGCTGTGATCGCTGGAAGTGACTCGCAGCAGCTCTTTTGTCTTTGTTTTTCTTTAACGAAGAGGAGTTCAATACCTAGGGACAGTAACTGGGACCCAACAACGGACCCCCAATGTCGTGTCAACTTCTCATGCTGACAGCATAACAGCAGACGAAAGAGGTGTAGGCGTTCATTCTTGAATCGTTCGTCGCGCTGCTGAAAAGCAACCAAGCGGGTAAAAATTTGGAGGGGACACTTCAGTTCCGGCTTAAGTGTATGACGCGATAACTTTAGTGGGATAGCACTGATGTCATGTATGCAGAACTGGCCATTCTCGACTTCATAACGTCCTGAGAGTCTTCATAGCACAGCGGTCAAGCGATGGCTCTGCCATGGCAGGTGCTGCCATAGGTAGGGCTTCGGTGACCCAGGTTGCTCCTGTTGAAAAAAAAACCAGTCACAAAAGACAAGGGACAAGAGAAGGAGTGCTAACGCCACCAGTCGTTGTGGCGTCAACACTCCTCCTCTTGTCCCTTCTCTTTTGTGACTGGTTTTTTCAAGTTAATATGAACCAACTGGCCCGCATTTCAACCCTTTTGCTCATCTTGGGCCACTTACTCTGACCAATCGTTACTTTAACAGCCACCTGCCACGGTGGTGGTGCGAACGAGCTGATTATATTGTCACAGGCCAGACGGAGAACAGTCGTAGACGTAGAGGGGGACCGCAGAACGGCCGAGGTTTTTGTTGTTGTTGTTGTTGTTGTTAGCCTATCAAAACATGGCACATACCCACACTGGGGGATCGGCCAAGAATCGGGTGGCTATTCACCTGAACGCAGTTAACAAAAAGGAAAAGCACGTGGGAGCATAACACCGGTGAATTTTTCGTCTTGAACAAAAAAGGGATGAGTGTTTTGATTTTAAAATTTTAAGAATAATAATAAAGAGAGTGATTAAATAATAATGATTTAGTCAAAATGTAATAACTGATAGAAAAGAAAAGGTTGAAACACTTAGCAAGGCAGTCGGTGAGATTCTATCAGGAAATTTTGAACAGCGGTGCAAACAGATCTGTGGCTGAACCCAAATGTGGTGGCGCCAAATGATAGCAAGAGCGGGCTGCTCAAACTAAGGCCAAGATGCTGCAAGGGCTCCTCCAGCAACCTTTTTCTCAGTGAGTTGAATCGGCGACAATACAGCCAAAAATGTTCAATAGATTCTGGCTCACGGCAAAATGCGCAAAGGGGAGAGAGCGCCAAACCCGACTTGTGTAAATAGAAATTTAGAGGGGGGATGCGGCAGCGTAGCCTCGTCAGTGATACTTCAAGCTGCCGAGAGCAACAAATTTTCCTGTTCCAATAATATTTAAGGTGCTCATAATCCGCCGATGTTAAAAGTGATGTGTCTTGCGTGCTTAAAAACGCACGTCGCCGAAATCTAGATGCTGTAATGTAGGCTGTAGCCGGGATTATTGGCAACACGGGGCCGCTGAGGGAAGCCTTTGCGAGATTATCAGCAATCTCATTTACTGTCACACTGCTGTGGCCGGGAACCCATACTAAACGAACAAGGCTCAAATGCGGAGGAAGTAGGGATAAGAAAGTTGATAAAATGGGACCGTCAACCTGTGCAGCGAGGGACGAACACAAAGATAAAGAATCAGTAATTACTGCAACTGCTGTAATAGAGGGGTCTAGCTTGCGTAGAGCAAGTACAACTGCTAGAAACTCTGCTTGAAAAATAGGGGTGAAATCTGGAAGGCGCAGAGAAAAGGACCAGTCTAAATGGGAGCAAAATATTCCCACACCTGCTTTTTCATTGCATTGCGATGCATCAGTGGCTATTGCTATATCGGTTGGTAGGGTCCTCAGATGATCTTCTAGAAGGCCATTTAGAATACTCGGTGGCAAAAGTTTTGCATTTTTTGGGAATATGTCGTCGAAAACAATGTGTATAGTGGGCCCATTCCGAAGCGCAGGGAGGATATCATAAATGTTTACATCTAAAGGCTGAAGTAATCTTTGCACAAACACAACCTGAGGGGAATTGAAACGAGACCAGGGGACACCAAAAAAGGAGGTCGGCTGAGAACAGAAAATGCTTTGGGAACGGTGGAAATGTGATTCATAGATCCTGAGGTAAGTTTGCACAGTTAAAAATTGAAGTCGTGATAAGAGAGACGGAATGCGGGCTTCAAGGTACAGCACATTGATAGCCACAAATTTTGGAAGGCCGAGGCACATGCGAAGTGCTTCCCTCTCTAAAAGGACGAGAGGGCGAAGTTTATATGTAGCCGAGCCTGAAAACAACACTGATCCAAATTCTAAAATTGGCCTGACATACATTATGTAGATCATTAATAGCGCATCTCTGCGCATGCCGTACCGGTGATGACATAATCTCCGTAACATGCCCACGGCACGAGCCCCTTTCGCCGCGACATGGTCAATGTGAGGTCGCCAGGTGAGTTTGTTGTCATAAATGACCCCTAGGTATTTTAGGGATTGAACCTGCGGTATTATTTTTAAGTGGCAAGTGAGAGAGACCACTACAGGAGTGAATAGAGGGAAAACAAGAGTAGCGCACTTGCCAACATTTAACTTCAGGTGTAATGAGCTCAACCAGTGCTCAAGTGTATTCAAATATGACTGCAACAGACCATACAGAGAATGTATATCCGGCGCAGCAGCAAAAAACGCAATGTCGTCCGCATAGACGTAAGTGCGTACATGGCGGTGGAGAGGAATTGAGCTTAACAGAATATTAAAGAGCACAGGAGAAAGAACAGCTCCTTGCGGTACACCTCGCGTTTGTCTATACCTCTCTGAATGAACACCATTATGGACGCAAAAGAATTCCCTGTTATGAAGAAATGCAGATATCCATGCAACTATATAATCTGGAAATTGAAGAGACTGTAGCCTATGTATCAGGATGGAGTGTTCTACACTGTCGTAAGCTTTGGCGGCATCTAACGTAACCAAAGCCGCGACCAGGCGTTGACGACGAGCAAGGAGAATTCTGCTCTCAAGATCAGCATGTACATTCCATATCGAACACCGTGGCCGGAAACCGAGTTGGCACGGGCTGAGTATACTTTTGCGGTCCACAATGGCTGACACCCGAATTAGTAACAACCTTTCTATCAACTTTACCACGTTTGATGTTAAAGAAATTGGCCTAATATTATCCAATTCATAGCCTCCGCCCTGATTTTTAAGTAAAGGGATCACCTTGGACAGCTTCCACTCAGAAGGTATCCAAGCGTGTTTGAGAGAGTAGTTTATTAGGTGCAATAAGGAGTTGGGAGACTCTTCAAATAGAATCTTGAGCATCTTTGTGGTAACACCATCAGGGCCAGGAGCAGCAGCTGGCAATCTCTGGACAACTTGTGAAAGCTCTGATAGATTTACTTGTGAGGCATTATCATTTGGTACGACTGGTGCAAACAACAATGGTCGCATAGGTAGTAAAGACGTGAACCGCTTTTGCAGGCCTGTGGCTATTAATTCAACCGCCTGGATAGCTTCTACAGGTGACATAACTAATGACTGAAAATTATGAGAGGACATGAGCTGTTTCCTAGACCGTAGAAAACCGAATAGTGCACGTCGGTTGCCCGCCTTTGAAAGATAATCTAAGTGTTCTGAGTCATATTTTTCCTTTGCGCGAGAAACTGTGCGTTTAAAGGTGGCTGCAATAAATTTATAATCACTCCAGTTATTCGGACATTGGTTATGAAGAAGCTTTTTCCATGCTGCCTTCCTCCGCCTGTAATCTCTTGTACAGTCCGCATTCCACCAGTTAGAAGAATTCCCTTTTATTGGCCTCACCAGGAACTCCGACTTTTTACGGCTTTCCTCAATAGCCAGACATATGCTTGCTGACTGGTGGACCTCCGCGATGTTAGACACTGGAGCAAGGGCAGAGCGCAACGCCGTCTGAAATCTGTCATAATTTACATGTGACCGCAACTGAGAAGACGCCGGAGTAACACGACATATGATATCAAAATGAATAGGTATATGATCACTTGAAGTGCCGCTATCAACTGTCGACCAATTCGTTACGCCAATTCCAGGACTAATGAACGTGAGATCTAAAACAGATTGAGTGTGTGAGCGAAGATAAGTGGCCGATCCTGAATTTAAGCACATCAGGTTGTGAACAGAAACCCAGTCCCAAAGGCGCTTGCCGCATGAATTAGTCTTAAAACCCCAAGACACATGGTGAGAATTGAAGTCCCCAGCCACGAGAACTGGGTTTTTACAGTTTACGAGTAAAAAATCCAGAGGTCTAACATCCTGGACTCCATTGGGGAAATAACAATTTGCTATTGAAAATGGAGAGCACCCAGGAAGTACAAAGTCTATTGCCAAAATCTCACAGTCAGGAGACATTTGTTGAAAAGATACCACAGCCCTGTGGCAAAATTTTGAAGAGACTAAAGTTAGTAAACCCCCGCCTCTTGACTGGCGGTCTAGGCGAAATGACCGATAATTTTTGATATGAAAATGTTTGTCGGTTGAAAGCCACGTTTCTTGCAGAATTATGACATCCGGATTAAGCTGAGTACAAAGGCAGTGTAAATCTGTGGAAGCGGAAAGAATAGAGCTACAGTTCCACTGCAGAACTCGCAACGACGCTATGGTTGCGAAAGTCTAGCAGCAGCAACTGCCTGCTCCAAAATGGTATCCTTGGGTTTAGTGCCAAGCTGCTTCTTCTTTGATTTGGGCTGGGTGCCCTGAGAATACAACGAATGAGACATGGGGGACCCACTGCGCTTAAGAAGCCGCGCATCAGGCTCCACCATCTCGGAATCATACATTATATCAACATCCCTCGAAGTACCCGAGGTAGGTACAGCGGAAGTGACAGAAGTTTGTTCCTGGGGTTGTGATGCTACTGGAATTTGAGACCGGATAAGAGGAGAGGGAATTGTTGTCGAAAGAGGTGCCAAACTAGCCTGCACGGCATGTGTAATCTGAGTCGCTAGAACATTTGTAAAGCAATCCGACACACTTGCGACAATCTTTTCTACCATTTTAGACATCGAAGCCTCCACAGCAGCCGCAATTGCCTGGGACAGCGTTGAGTCTAGCATGACACCTTGCCGAGCGGTCAAACCGGCATAACCGCGGGCACGTTCTTTGACCTCTGAAATAACGTCACGGCGCGAACAGCGTTTCCTGTCAATTATTTCCAGAATTTGAATTTCCTGAGCTCGAGAGGGACAATTTGAGTAGTTTGCAGAGTGTGAACCACCGCAAAGGCAACACTTCTCATTCTTCTCAGTGCAGGCGCTTGTTGCATGACCATCCCCACAGTTGCAACACCTCAAGTTGGATTTGCAACCGCCAGCGCTATGTCCATAACGCCAGCAGTTGTTACACTGCAGAGGCCGAGATGATAATGGGTCTACCCGAAAAATGAGAGGCCATGCCTTGATTTCAGAGGGGCAGGAAGTGCCGGCAAAGGTAGCAATCACTGATTCAGTGGGCATCCGCACGTTGTTTACATCCCGGCTACAGCGGTGCACAGCAACAACACCTGCAGCCGACAGAAGCTCAAGAGTCTCTGCCGGAGACAGGGAAGAGTCTACATCCCGTACAATACCTTTCGTGCACGCCAGATGAGAAGGGATGAAAGAACTTACCCGAAGGGAGGCAAAGGATGAGGAGTTTAGTAAATCTCTTACACAGGCGAGGTCTGGCGATCTGCACAGAATCCCACCGCGTCCAAACTGGCGAACCTCTGAGATTGACTCATAATGAGAAGTCGTCGACTGGAGAGCAGCCCGAACAGCACCAGGGTTGTTCATCCTGATAGCACCACCATCCTTAGGCACCAGCGCGACAGGGATACTTCCGACACCACTGCGCAAAAAAGCTTCCAACGGTAGGAGATCAGTTGACAGAGAAGCCGACCAGAGGGAACTCCCCTGGCCGGGAGACTGGGTGGACATAGTCCGGGCTTACTGCCTTACCGCGCAAAGACGCAGAGAGAAAATGCCACAATCAGCCACCCGAAACTTAGCCGATCGTTCCCAGCAGAGCAGAGCCGTCGGGGCAGCGATGAACAGGACGAACGCCACTGGGTCGAACGATGTCCTCCTAACAGAGCCCAGCACAGAGCCAGCTCGAGCGCGCTCACGCGAACGCGACCACTTCGTCCTCGTCACGACTTAGCGCGCAGGTAGCTCGAGCCAGGTCCGTGGCAATATTTCAATTCAGATATGCAGTGCCAGCCACGAAGCCCATCCTTTAGGGAAGGGGCCCACTGGTCCGCTCCACGGACCCTGCCCATCGCTTTCGCCCCTCTCTGTCTGCAAGAAACTTGTGATATCTTATGTCGCTTCCTGTCTTGTGGCGCAACTCACCGGTACCACATCTTGCCAGCATGTCGCGGATTATGCTCAAAAGCATACAGGCGAGGCGCACCCAAGGCGGACGGTCCCGCCTTCTGCTTACAGTACGAAAGTCACTTCTGACGCCACGTCGCTGCATCTCTGTGACGTCATGCCCTTGCGGGATGGTGGCGGCCGGTGGAAGACCGCGCTACAGTGTCGGTCGCAGAAAGCGAGAACAACTCAGCACGTGGCTCAAGTTTGCGGGGAGAGGAGGTCCTAGGCCGTAAGATGGGACGGGCTGGCAGCCACTCCTCGCAATGACCAGGTAATTGAGAGATGTAACAAAACTCAGGCGCGTTGTTCTCGCGTGTAAACGGTATCATAACCTCCTAGGTATTCTAGGTGCTTCAAACGGGGTAGCATTAGTGCAGCCCTTTTTACTCGGAGTAAGACTAAAGCCTCACAACGTTAATTCGTTAGGAATAGACACCACCAGTCACCATTAAGTCGGTCTCCACTCAAAGACAGCTCCTGGGTGGTTTTCTGTTTGCCCTTGAACATTTTTAACGGTAGATTCTCCTCGCCTTTATGTTCATCTCTAGGCTTCCTCTAGTCGGCTACAATTAAGTGTCCTGGGTACTTTGTAAAATGATGAAATTTCAAATTTAGCGACAGGTCAAGGGCTCTTCAATTCGTATGAATAAAAGTGTGTCAGTTAAACACAGGGATGAAAAAGACCTGACTGATCGGGCAATGTGCTTTTATTCCGTTGCTTTCCGGGCAATTGGAAGTCATATTTCGCATAGCCTTAAAGTTTAATTAGAATTTGTATAGGAAAGAAGCATGAACTACTGGGCTGTGGTTTTAAGGTTGATAAAGAGGCATAAAATTTAAGGGAGCCTAATTTCATTACCCGGGTACTGTGTGTTTCTGTTGGAGGCATTTGAGCACTGCGTAGCTATTTGTGTAGCTGCGAATTTTTTCGGCATATTTGGCCGATTTGTCGGTGTGCTCCGGCTTCTTGCTCATTCATCTTCTTTGTTGATTTTTTCTTAATCATTAATTCTATTTTCTTAATTTTTCAGTCATACTTCGTCGTTTGGTTGTGCGCTATCATTCCTGTATATTATCCGTTTTACAACTTCGCTTCGTAATCAACTAAGCTTCATTTAGGCACAATATTGCATACGCCCACTGCGGCGAGTGCCCTCACCGCGGCTTACAATGCGGACGAAATATAAAGTCAATGGTACAAAAAATCTGTTGGCGCCTGCCATCGCCTGTAGTAAGAGGAAACGCTCATGTGAGCTATCCATCTATGCATGACGCAGGTACCTGTACTCTCGCTGTGCCCACATGAACAGTGTGCTGGATGCACTACACAAGAGAGCGGCGGCCAGAAAGTATCTCGTAACGTCAGTGGTGGAGGGAGGCACAGACTACATCCAAGAACGAATGAGTCCCGCAAATTTGTGCCCGTACCTTGACTAATACGCGTGGACCGGCGAGATAAACATGGATTACATACTTCCGTAAATAATGCGATCCTGGCCGCTCTTTACAGCAATACCAGTGCTGCCGTTGAAGGCTCTGTGAGTTTTCTCGGGAATCGATATATTTTAGTGCGACAGCACTGTTACTGTACCTCCCCCGTCCTTACGGTATCTGTCATCAGGGTCAAGTGAAGTCTCTTGCACCTCGATACCTAACGACGGCAATTAACATCTGATGCCACTTGGCGATGTAGTGGTGGTCTGCGATTACACTACTTGGGTGCCCCAAGGGACACTGGTGACACTGGTGAAGAGAGGTAAGGGCGATAAGGGGGAAAGCAGGTGCGCCTGTCAGCATTTCACGTCTGGCAGAGCTGGTGCCGTTGAAAACGTAAATCAAGAGTTGCGGCCGCGCCTAAGTTCCTTGCCATTCGTGCTATAAAAACGTTGCTCATCAGCGGAAGTGTTTCTTCTCTGTCGAGAACTGCGTGGCCGCTCCTGTTATGCGCTCTCGGCTTGTAGCTCCCACGCCCCGGGCCGAGCCCCAGCATTCCAGCGACGAACGATGCCAGACGCCGTCGAGGATCGAGAGGCGGTTCGGCGTGCTCGCCCCGCCGAGAAGCAGAACAACAGCAGTAGGCATTACTGTTAGTCTTTCAACGCAGACAACATCGCGGCAAGAACAGAGGAGCCTGCCAATCAAAGGCGCATGCATTACTGCGGCAGGGTAAGGTAAACCAAAAAAGAAAATACGAAATGATCTGAGGCAAGTACAGGCATTTCGTTGTTACAATATTTCAAAAGCACAAGAAGCATCCTATCTCTAGTCGTCAACATTCCGCCGCGGCCGCTCAGTGCTTATGGTGCTTGGCTGCTGGCCCGAAAGTCTCGGGTTCGATTCCGGCCAAGGCGGTAGAATTTCGATGGAGGCTAAATTCTAGAGGCCCGTGTTCTGTGCGCCGTCAGTGCATGTTAAAGAACCCCAGGCGGTAGAAATATCCGGAGCCCTCCACTGCGGCGTCCTTCATAGGCAGAGACGCTTTGGGACGTTAAACACCCGTAAACCTTAAACCATCTAGTCGTCTGCAAGTGAATCTCTTGCCGCTTTAGGTCTCAAAATGCCAGAATTTCTGTGTTTCTCGCAGCTTGTCAAGAATAATGCCTTGATTACCGAAGAGACGGCTGCCGGTGTGGTCTGGTTTTCCGCCAGTTCCCGGCCAACAAGAGCAGTCAATAGAGTTGGGGGTAAGATTGAGATAAATTTTTTATAGCATTAGGGGTGACCGAGGGAAGGGGGCTTGTAGATGTGGCTTCTCCAGGTAATACTAGAATGGTTAGAAAAAATAGAGGTCTAAAGGAAGCCTCAGGATGTTCGCGCCTGAGACCACACTGTTTCAAAGGCAACGCTCTTATCATCTTTTCATCTATCCATGCCTATAATGCAGGTATCTCTACTCTTGCTGTGCCCGCAACAGCAGCGTACTGGACGCACTGCACGGCCGAGCAGCGGCAAGGAACTACCTCGTAGGTTTGCTAAGAAACCGATGCACCGAATATCTACGTAAAAACCTGGTTCTTTCAAGCCACGTCTCCTGCCTAGACTACTACACCCTGAGCGGCGAAGAGGACAGAAATGCCTACGTCCCAGGGTTACTGCAGTCGCGGGCGCAGTCACTGGCACTTCAGAATTAGTCTCTGAAGAACGTTGTCCAAGGAGAAGAGCACATCTTCAACTTCGTACTCGCAACGTTAGGTATGGCCTGCGCCCTCAAGGTTTATAACGATGCACCATATAGATTCCTGCTAAAGCCGCCGGGCGAAGGTGGGACCCCCCTGTGGCGGGAGCACTAGCATCATCTCACTGATAACATAGCAGGAATTCAAAGTCATACGATGATGCTGAATTTTTATGGCGCAAGGGCGTCTTTGGTCATATAGCGCCATGGCACAAGGTTTTTTTTTCTACTCAATGTGGGGTCAAAGACCCATTTCCCAAGCATTTCACCCTAAATAAGCTGAGCACTACGTAGGGGAAAGTTTGTACCCACTGTATTAGCGGTGGGTACCCAGCGGCACTGGGGATCGAATCCCAAACTTCCCGCATGCGAGGCGCATGCTCAAACGACTAGGGCATCGCCGCAGTTCAAAATCTTGCAGCCATATTTATATCATGGATGTACTCTAGACTTGTAATCATAAGCGAAATAAAGAAATGCATTGGAATGGAACCATTGCGAACAAGACGTCAGAAGTAAAGGCTCGAACTGACTGCAACAATTCGAAAGGCATTCAGTAGGCGAAATTACTTCACAGCAGCCACTTTGTCTCGAACAGTAAAGAGCACTGTTTCGAAACAAGTGAAACGAATTCAGGAGTAAATTAATCAAGCACTGTTTTTTGTTGGACATGTCTATGAGTGCAATGAGTTTTCGGCTGATATGGGGTCCGTAAGTCAACACTTTTATTACAATAATTACATACTTATAAAAGTGCTGTTCTTTCATATTAATCACAGCAATGGGAAAGTACTGTTGTTCCTATTCTTGCTACTTATTTGTTAATCGTTCTTGTTCCGTTGATGGCGTTGTCCCTCCTCTCCTTTTTAAGTTTTTCATCGCTATGCGCGTTCTTTATATTATAATTGCTATTATTATCCCGCATCCATTCTCTTTCTATACGATCTCAGCGACGCAGGGCTTTCTCTAAATTTGTAAGTTTATCTCCGTGTCGGAACCCTCGATAAGCCAGCAGAAGAATCTGGTGGCTCACCAGAGCTTTTATATAACCTTGTCGTACTCGTAACATTTCTCGAGTAAGCTTCGTCCGCAAAAAATATGAAAAATTTCGTTAACTACTTTACCATCTACTTGCCCGTGTAGCACTCGCATTTCGTCTGTTGCACACACATCTAAGAGCGCTCTGAAGCTGGAGCAGTCCAATGCACGTTTTAAAAAGGCTACTTTTTCGATTTCTTGCAGGACTATGGCCTTCTGAGTCAATGCTAGCAGCGATATTTTCTTTACGCAATGCGGAGCAGGTGCATAAGCTGTTCACATGTTCGATGTAAAGCTAATCGTGCCGCACTGCTCTTTAACAGACCTTCTTCACTGCTTTTGTTGCCTTTTAGGCACGTCCGGGAGAGCGAGGTCGCGGCACCCGCCATGCGCTTGACGCAGGGACACTGCACGAAAAACCTCAACTGGAATACCCCACTCCAGCTGAAAGCTGTGATGCGTCCTTCCTTTGCGAAGCTGCGCTTCCTGACCATGACCACCGAGGAGTTCCTCACAGGGCCGGTCACCTGGGCCATCGCGGGCAACGACGAGGCCATGTGCGTGCTGCGGGACATCGTTTCTAAAGGGGCGGTGCCGCTTCCTTTGGGATTCTGCGCCTTCACCCAGAGCCGCCATTAGAGTTTGCAGACCACGTACTTGAGGTTTATCATAAAGGCGCGCGTAAGGTGTGAGGTTTGCACGTTGCACTTTGTAGACTTCCACCCAGTATTCACTCTAAGTGCTTCCAAAGGTTCGTATTCCCATGGGACGGAAAAGAATTTGGCGAATCAGCAAAAATTACAAGAACAAGACGGTTAAACTTTCGAGAGTGTCAAATAAAAAGGCGTGCAATCAAATTTTTATGCTGTGAGCGTTGTAGAAGCTATTCCTATTATATGTTCTAAAGGTTATTACATGCCAACTGCAAGAACATTTTAGCTTGTGTATTGCCAACAGTGTTCGTTTTCGTAAAGTGGCACTGGTTTTTAAAATCTTTTTCATACTATTTTTGTATCTTCAAAGGTTCCTTGTGACATAGAGCGTGGAATAAGTGTTCTGAAAATCAGAAAAAACTAGAATATAAGGTTAGACTTATTTTAAAGTGAAATCAAAACGTAGTTAGTTTTTGATGCCTTGCGCATTGTGGAAGGTGTTCTCATTTTGCGTGTCAAAGGTTATTCCATGCAAGATTCAAGAGATACTTTAGTATTTGTATTGCTAGATGTGTTCGTTTTCATAAATTTACACTGGTTTTTAAAGAATTTTTCATACTATGTTTTTTATCTACTGCAAGTTTTAGGCTCGAACGGTGAAAGACGTTGCCGAAAAACAACTACAAGCATCTTTTCTTGTAATCGCGCATAGGCTCGCTGAAAAATGTTGTGTACAGGTCCGTAGTATTCACTCGAAACAACCATCTGCCAAAGGATCTCCAGAGCAGGCTTACTCATCACCTGAACGAGCGAGCCCTTGTCTTTGTTGCGTGTGTTGTCTAGTTTCATTTTACACAAGAAAATCGTGTGGTCAAAATGATAATCTCTGAACAGTACGTTTGCTAGACTTTATCTTGTCGTGAATAAAAAGAACTGTTATGTTTTTTTTTATAATACACAGTGCCAGCTATCCACTTTCTTCGTATGTTTCTTTTTCTGCCTCTGGATTATGGTTTACGGGGGTTTAACGTCCCAAAGCGACTCAGGCTATGAGGGACGCCGCAGTGAAGGGTTCCGCAAATTTCGACCACATGGGGTTCTTTAACGTTCAGTGACATCGCACAGTACACGGGATTCGGGAATTTCGCCTTCACAGAAATTCCGCCGCCGCGGGCGGGATCGAACCCGCGACTTTAGTGTCATCAGCCGAGCGCCGAAACTACCGAGCGACCACAGCGGCTCCTTTTTCTGCCTCTATTCATATCTTTCACCTAATTATAGTTTGCAAGCTGAACCGCTGTTTAGTGCGCGGCAAATGCTTAAATAGTTTCGCGAAAGCCGGATATTGTGATGCGCAGCAAGTAACCTATCGTGAAATTTTCCGAGTTGCCGGCGCTTACTCACTATTTATGTCCTGAGTACTTGGCGCAAGAGTTTTCCGCTGAGATTTAAAGTTTACAAGTTCGCACATATTGGCTTGTTCACAGTGAGACAGAAGCCAGCCTGAAACCCGAGCGTCGCTAGGGTTTCCCTGTGTGTAGTCAGGGAATACGGGCTTCTTAACAGAAAGTTTTTGTAGTGAATGCTTTCCTGAGCACCAGTGGCAGGGCAGGAAAATCGGCGATGGTTAACTCGTCTAAAGCATTAGTAACAGCCAGAGATGGGCATCCTCACGAGGTGTAGCCCTCATAGGGGTGTCCTCACCTTCACCTCATGAGAATTTCACTCGGTAAAGTCAGAATGAGGGAGGATGGGCGCATGAAAATAAAAACGTTGCTCGTTTGCGGAAGTGTTTCTTTTCTCCCGAGAACTGCGTGGCCGCGCACTTTGTGAGTCCCTGTTAAGCGCTCTCGGCTCTTAGCTCCCACGCCCCGGGCCGAGCTCCCAGCAGGGGCGCGTCTGCAGCTTGCAGACGTTGGTGAGTGGCGACACCAGGGGTTCCCGAGCACCCGCAGGGGGATGATGGTGAACGGTGCATCACCACGTACCCGAGCACCCGCGCTTCGCCGTGCGTGACCTCGCCGTGTCCGGGGAAAAGGGGATCCTGGTGGTTGAGCCCATGCCGAACGTTTGGACCTTTAAGGCCCCTCGGCGGAGGCAACACACCACTTTGGCCCCAGCTTCCTGTAGACGGCCCCTCCGGCCTGACCCGACCGGCAGAAATCGGCAGTCGCCTATCCTCCCTTTCCAATCCTCCCTTTCATCTTTCACTTTCCTATCTCTTTCTCAGAACTCTCCTATTTCCTACTCACTCTTGGTTTTTCCTTTTTCCTGGCGGCGATGGTTAACCCTGTGTGACCAACTACCCTGAGTTGCGTCATATTTGGTTAGAGTTGAGGTGTACAGCTGGCGTAGGCAGGAGTCGCTTTCAAGTTACTGTCCCGTCCTCTTGTTGGACTCCGTGGTGGGTGGCTGGCACCATGACCGATTAACTACAATTTTTTATGGCTCCTCTCCTTTCAAAACCAGATCGCTTTTTTAAGAGTGGGCGGAACGAAGCAACAGATTTTTTTCCAAAAAGAAACCGACTTTCCCGAAGTTCCATGTCATACGCATCAATGTGAAGAAAAGCAAGCCCATATATTATCCCCATTGCTCGTGTCCAAATGCTTATCTGATACTTGGGCCCCGGCTACAAGGTCTCAAAAATTGCCAGCGGTGACTTACTGCTTGAATTACGTAACAGCATACAGTGTTCCAAACTCTCAAACATAGCGTCTATAGGGGACATCTCTGTGTCCGTGACTCCTCACCGATCTCTCAACACAGTCCTAGGCGTAATCTTTGAAACTAACTTTACCCATCTGAAAAAAGAAGAAATGTTTCAAGGGCTATCTGACCAAAATGTAATAGACGTTCAGAGAATCAAAATTCGCAAGAACAAGGAAATAAATACTAAACACTTGGTCCTTACATTTAACACCAGCGCCTTGCCTGAAACTATCGAAGTTGGATGTCTGAAGGTCAACGTCAGACACTACATACCAAATTCCCGTCGATGTTTCAATTGCAAGAAGTTTGGCCATGGCTCACAAAGTTGCCGAGGCCGGAAAACATGCGCGAAATGCGCTTCGAAGGACCCCCATTCTGAGGAATGTGACGCAGCACTACGCTGCGCAAACTGTGAAGGAGACCATGCTGCATACTCCAGGGATTGTCCGTTCTGGAAAAAGCAAAAAGGAGATAATCACCTTAAAGACCAAAGAAAACATTTCATTTAGAGAAGCAAGAAGGCTATTTTCCCTCACCAACCGAATCTCCTTCACAGCGAAATCCAGCTTCGCTGATGTGGTGCGCAGGGGCGTAGCACCACACAGCACTCTGGCACCTACCGAGTCGGCTTCTACCGAGCCGATGGCAGGGCCATCCACACCCCAGGCAGGGACAGCGAAGGCTGCTCTGTCACCCCGGAAGCAGGGAGCACCGGTCCATGGGTCGGCATCCCATCCGACTTCCCCCCGTCAGGGGAGGTCTTAAACGCAGACACCCGCGGCGACGCCGCTGTCCTCCAGCACCTCTCGTGAGATGATGGAAACAATTCCTCTTTTGCGCCGGCAACGGTAAAGCTCTCTTGAGCGCAAAAAAGGGATAAAGTCCCTATAACAGGTCCAAAAGACCGACAAACCTAGTTTCTGAAACTTATCCTTAACTAGTCTACAATCATGGCTTTTCTAGTTCACTCGAACTGTCGTGGACTTTTAAACTACGCTGACGTAAGGGATATTTTGAATTCATTCTCCCCGGTAGCACTGTGTCTTCAGGAGACTAACCTAGGACCACAGAAAAAAAACATTCTTAAAAAGCATCAAGTCCTTCGATGTGACCGAAAGACTTCAAGCAGGCTCTCTGGAGGCACTGCTACAGTTGTCCAGGGTGGTGTTGCTACTCGAAAAATTGACCTAAATACCTCATATGAGGCAGTTGGTGTCACTGTCCTGGATTTAAAGGCAATAACAATATGTTTCATATAAATTTAACCTCACCAAATAGTCACACTTTACGATTTAGAGTCTTTTAATACAACTTGCGGAACCATATCTTTTATTTCGGGATTTTAATGCTCACTCCACTTTTTGGGGAAGCGAACAAACGGATGTCAGAGGCCGGATTATAGAAGATTTTATTCTCTGCAACAATTTCTGCCTCCTGAACACAGGAAAACGGACTTACTATTCTATAAGCAGTTGGAAAATGAGCTGCCTAGATTTATCTTCTTGTTCACCAGGGGTTTTTACCGGTTTTAAAAGGGATGTTCTTGACAACCTGCATGGTAGCGATCAACTTCTTGTCATAATAAGCCTGTCATCCTCACCAAGAGTCATCCCGGCAAAACCACGCCGTTGGAAGTTACATTTAGCTAACTGGGAATTGTTTAGAGAACAGGCCAGTTGAGAGAATATTGCTTTAGAAAATCTCGGCATAGACGAAAGAGATGACGCATTCACATCATGCATCCTTACTGCCGCACACTCATCAATCCCAAAATCATCAGGAGTGGTCCGTCCGAATCACAAAGTGTGGTACACACGTGAATGTAAGGAAGAAAAAAACGGCAAAATAAAGCGTGGGGAGTCTTTCGTACACACCCAACACACGAGAACCTTATTCTTTTCAAAAAGGCCAGAGCACAAGCACGGTACTTTCGGCGCAATGCCGAAAAAACATCCTGGGGAGCTCATGTGTCTTCTATAAATAGTTCAACCCCATCGAAGAAAATGTGGGAGCAAGTTCAAAAATAAATGGTAGCTACTCACCCTTCACAGTTCCTTTTTTGAGAACACTTGGTACAAAAACAAATATAGGAGAACAGGCAGACATACTGGGGGAGCACTTTGCTGCAGTTTCAAGTTCATCACAGTATAGCCAGTCATTTATGAAATAGAAAAGCACGGCGAAAAACACAGGCTCCCAACAAGTGGAGGGGTAAATTAAAGACACAATTGTCTAATTACCCTCCAAGAAATAATAAATTACTGTATGCCGGCAAAAAAACTGCTTCAGGACACGACCAGATACACTACGAAATGCTTGACCGTCTTTCCCAGCCTGCCATAGAGGCACTCTTGAATTTTTTAAACAAAATATTCACAGAAGGAAAGATACCTAAGGAGGGGAAGAAAGCCGTAATAGTTCCACTCCTGAAACCTGGGAAACCACCAATTTCCCCAAGTAGCTATAGGCCGATAGACATCACAAGCTGTCCCGCGAAATGTTTTGAAAGTGTCCTTAATCTAAGATTAACATTTGTCTTTGAATCCCGCGAACTTCTTGATGTCCTTTAATGCGGTTATAAAAAGGGATGCTCAACTCCAGACCATTTAGTTCGCCTCGAAAACAATACAAGAGAAGATTTATACACAAACAGCATTGTCTTGCCGTATTCTTCGACATGGAGAAGGCGTATGATACAACCTGGAGGTTTGGGATTCTCCGCGACCTAGTGTATCTAAGTACCCGCGGCAGGATGTTGAACTGCCTAAAAGACTTCCTTTCCGACAGCTCATTTCAAGTACGCTTGTGATCAACGCTTTCCAGGAACTTCGTTCAAGAGAATGGGGTTCCTCAGAGGTGTATTTTAAGCACAACACTTTATTGTAAAGATGACTTCATAAAGGAAAATAATCCACAAAATGCATGATGTACTCAGTCTATGTCATCGACATTCAAATAGCTTGTAAATCAACCAATGTAGCAACATGCGAAAGACTAACACAGCTAACAATGAACACACCAGAGACATGGGCAGACAAATATGGATTCCAGTTCTCAATACAGAAAACATTGGGTGTGCTGTTCTCACTAAAACGAGGTCTACAATCCAACCCAAGCTTACATCTAAACGAATTCGAACTGCCTATACAAAAGAAGTAAAATTTCTGGGCATTACCTTTGCCAAAAAGCTTACGTTCCTTCACATATTAATGCTCTAAAAAAGAAAGCCTCACAGTCTTTGAACATACTTGAAGTACTTTCCCCGAAACACTGGGGTTCTGATAGGATGTTCTTTTTACAAATTTATCGGTCTGTTATTCGTTCTACCTTAGACTTCGGCAGTATAGTTTACGGATCAGCGAGGCCTTCGTACCTGAAACGACTAGATCCAATACATAATTTAGGTTTGCGTCTTTCCTCTGGTGCTTACAGGACATCGCCGATAAAGAGTCTTTATGTGGAAATCAACGAACCGTCACTTACAGACAGAAGAACCATTCTCACCTGCTCATACTTTTCAAAAATCAGTTCACTGCCCAAACACCTATGTTACTCAATAGTCACAAAGTGACCATCTAGAACATTGTTTAACAATAAACCGCTCGCTATCAGGCCACTCCTCCTCTGTTTTGAAGAGATGTACCAAAACCACAGGATACTAGGCACATTACCTGGCATTGCTCGGAGACGAGATCTACAACCTCCTAGGTACAATTTTTCTGCAATCTGTGATCTCACTCTTACTCAGTTCCATAAAAACAAACTCCGCAACAACATATACGACAAGAATTCCTTGCACTCGAAGAAAAATACAGTAGCTTTACGCAGTTTTATTGAGATGGTTCAAAAACAGACGTTTACGTAGGAAGCGCAGTGGTCCGAATGAAGTCGGAGAAAACAGTACGACTTCCACAGTGCTCATCCATATTCACTGCAGAATCTTACGCAGTGTGTGTTACCGTAGAAAAATAGAAATCGGAAGCCTCACAAACAGTATTATTTACAGAGATTCCCTCAGAATACTTACAGCTCTGCACTGTAGAAATGCAGTCATTCCGATTCTTGGCGACATCATACACAAGATAGAAACAGCGACAGCTCGGGGACAAAACAAAACTCTGCTGGGTTCCCAGTCATGTCGGGATAAGTGGCAACGAGAGGGTGGATTTATGCGCTGCTAGAAATCGCCGCAAGGAAATTGAAAAAAGTAAATATACCTTTTGGGGATTGCATGAACTTAGTACAGCGTAGATTAAGAGAAAAATGGCAGTCCGCATGAAACGGCGAAGTGAATAATAAACTACACTTGGTAAAACCGGTTTTAGGTGAATTTAAATCGTGTGTTCAGCAGGAACCTTTTAAGGAAATGATTTTATGCCATCTCGAGATAGGCCACACGCATGTTACGCACAACTTCCTGCTAAGAAAGCAAGACAAACCTGTTTGCAAATGCGGAGATGATCTTACTGTTAATCACATTTCATTTTCATGTGTGAAACTTGAAACACTAAGAAAAAAGTACTTTACTCAATTTTATAATGAATGCATTCCTTTTCATCCAGCACTGCTTTTCGATGATAATGCCATTGTTAACATTCCTTCCGTTTTTGACGTTTTAAAAGAAGCAGGGGTACTTGAAAAACTGTAAATTTTGAACCACTGGTTCGCTTTATTGCATGGTACACCTCAGCCACTTTCTCATTCCTGAGAAGAAGGCTGAGATTTTTTATTTGATCACTTGGGAGACTCAGGATCCTTGCCCAGTCAAGGATAGCCGTTGAGGCTACCTTACATTCTCTGTTGCTTTTACTATTAGCTATTTCCAGATTTTTTCTGTTTTTTACCAGGAAGTTCAATATCATTATGCCATCTACACCATCGATGATTTTTCATATTCCTAAACATTCTACAGAAAACCATTTCTATACCTTGAGCTTGGCGCATGATGGCCTTAGCTGCCTATGTGCCATAAAGCCCAACACAACACAACACAACCCCTGGCCAAGCCCCAGCATTCCAGGGAGGAATGATGTCACACGCCATCGAGGATCCAGAGGCGGTTCGGCGTGCTCGCCCCTCCGAGCAGCAGAACAACAGCGGTAGGCATTACTGTTAGCCTTTCATCGCAAACAACATTGCGGCATGAACAGAGGGGCCTGCCAATCAAAGGCGAATGCATAACTACGGCAAGTTAAGGTAAACCAAAAAAAGCAAATACGGAGTGACTTGACGCAATTACAGGAATTTCGGTGTGGCAAGATTTAAAAACCACCAAAAGCAAAAGCATAATTTGGAAAAGTTGTAATCAAAAGCATAAAGAAAATCACCACTTCTTACGCACGTTTCTGGCATCTATAGTGTGACCGTCGGTCCACTTTTTTACGAATATTTAGGTTCAAGTTTCGGCGTAACTTCCTCGTGATGATATTCGACGGCTTTCTAAGGCGTGAAAAAATCCTAATTATTTACAACTAAATACCATTGCACAGATCGGTGAAAAATGAAATTTTGTTTTGAGGAAAGGAAATATCGCAGTAACTGTCTCTGATACCTTGGTGGACACCCGAACCGCGCCGTAAGGAAGGGATAACGGACAGAGTGCAAGAAGAATAGAAAAATAGTCTCCGGAATAATTTCGACCACCTGGGTATCTTCAAAGTGCCCTGAAATTCGACCATCTGGGGAACTAAAAGAGCCCTGACATTGCACAGCGGCGTCTTTTGGGTTTCGCCTCCATCGAAACGAGGTCGCCGCGGTCGGCTTCTAAGCCCGGGTAATTCGGCTGAGTAGTCGGGCGTCCTATGCGCTGAACCACCGCGGCGAATGCGGATTGGTGGCTCTTGTACGCTTTAGTTTGCTTGCCGTCGAAAGATGAAAGGGCTGTAAATCATTCAACTTCGAAACTGGCAACACTTCTGTAGCGCAGTCTCCTTTTCGGCGCATTGCGTTTTGCGAACTTTATTGCTTTCTCGCCTACTTTTGGTAAAAGTAAATACACTCTTTTTTTTCTGTTATGTGTTCTGTGGGCAAATTAGGTACGTTCCAGAGATAGTGGTGGTTGAACTCACCATGCACTGGGCCCAGGAGCAATGCGTCAGGAGACGCAACACGGACTCCCCGCTGCAGCTGAAAGTGTTGTTGCGTCCTTTCTTCCCCAAGCAGCGCTTCCTGACCATGACCGCCGAGGAGTTCATCAAGGGCCCGGTCATGTGGGGCATCATGGACGACGACGAGGCAATGTGCGTGCTGCGGAACATCGTGTCCAAGGGGGCGCTGACGCTGCCGCCGGGATTCTGCGAGTCGACTCAGCCCCGTTAATAACTGTGCTAAGTGCTCTGTAATGTCCATGTTAAACAGAAAAGGTTGTTCAAAGACTATCCGGAATAAAATATTAGAAATAGTTTGAAAACCACTGCGGAGAGCAAAATTGTAAACTTTCTGGAGAGCGAAATGACAGCCGAACGTGTTTCAAAACTGCTGCCGTTTCGGAAGGTTTGTCGCTGGAACTAGTGAAAACTTACTTTGTACAAATTTCTACAACCATTTAAACGCCTTGCTTACGAGCATCGTCGTTTTCAGAAGTGATGTTGATATAGAGCTATACTGTATCTTTTCGAAACAACAGCCCTTAAGTGAGGCTTACTAGGCATGCGGACAAACGCGCCCTTTGCTTTGTTATCTGTAACGAAAGCTAGGCCGCAGCTTTCATTTGGTGATCGATCTCTCGCTATCAACTATTAACTACTTGCCACCTCCCACGGAGGCACGGAGGGTGCGCTGCCTATCCAGTCTGCGGAACGCAATCAAATGAGGCTTTTGCAGTTCGAGCCACGTACATGAAAGCGAGATTGATGTCTCCACTGGCCCACAGAGTAAGTTGCGCGGCTTTCCTTTCGTTAAACTGAACGGCCTTTGCAAAGTTGTCAACGCGAACGATCTGTATGAATGCCATCGGCTCACTTGTTTTGTTTCGTTTTTGAGGAAAGGAAATGGCACAGTAACCACCTCACCTGTCTCGGAGGGCACCCTAACCGCGCCGTAAAGGAGAGGATAAAGGAGGGAGGGAAAGAAGAAAGAGAAACCTGAAAATTGAAAGATGAGGTTTGACGAGAGGTGCGGCGCTGCGCAGCTTCGGAACACCTGTGGTTTGTGCTACTAGTGGCGCATGCGCAGTAGTGACTAGGGAGCGAGAGAGAGAGAGAGCAATATCCGAGATGAGGCTCACGTTGTGACGTCGTGTGCCTCCTTGCAGCACCGCCACAACAAAATCGCACGTTCGCGGCCAGTGATGCACGCGAACAACAGTGCGTTCGAGGGAGGCTGAAGCCCCGGGTTCAGGAGCAATGCCAGCTCGAAGTAGCCAGTTGAACGGGAGAGGGTATCTGTTTAATGCAGTGAGTTCGTGGTGTGAACTTTTCAGTTGTGTTCATAAAGTTTCATGAAAATGACGCGGCTGCTGATACGAACCGGTGGAAAAAACACTTGCGAAAACTTTAAAGGCGAGCAGTAAAGCCGAGCATTGAACCCCAGAAGCAATCATATTCAAACTGCGGATGAAGCCAGTCTCTCTGCACTTCGCTACACCATGTCTTCGTAGCCAGCGCGCAAGTCTGCAGCGAATTAACTAGAAAGGCTTGATAAACAAGTTGAAAAATATAGTCGATACTTAATCCAACTGCATGCATGACGCAGCACTGAAAGAGTGACCGCTGTTTGTTAACTTTTTTAAGCAGCAATTGCGCAGTCAACCTCGGAGTGTGGATTATCTCAGAAAATCCAGGATATACAAAGCGAAAGCAGTAGGCGTTCATTGTGTTCATTGGCGTTGTTTGACAACGTTGTAGACACCATTGGTTTTGGGCAAAGGAAGCGATCATATTTGGCTCCATGGGTAGTGATGGCCTCAATAGTAAAAAGGAAGGAAAAGATTTTTGCTAGCCCCGGCATCTGCCATCGATACTGAAGCACTTGAGCTGGGGCAGCGGAAATAAAGGACAGCAGGCAGAATGGAGAGATGAAATGAAAGAGGTGAGGGGACAGGAATAGAGGATAGGGGGAGAAGTAATACATATTACTTCTCCCCCTATCCTCTATTCCTGTCCCCTCACCTCTTTCATTTCATCTCTCCATTCTGCCTGCTGCACTTTATTTCCGCTACAGGAATAGAGGATAGGGGGAGAAGTAATACATATTACTTCTCCCCCTATCCTCTATTCCTGTCCCCTCACCTCTTTCATTTCATCTCTCCATTCTGCCTGCTGTCCTTTATTTCTGCTGCCCCAGCTCAGGTGCTTCAGTATCGATGGCAGATGCCGGGGCTAGCAAAAATCTTTTCCTTCCTTTTTACTATTATTTTTAATAAAACCACTACCACCACCACCTCAATCGCTCTTTGAGGTACTTGGAGGTGGTGTGCGAGGGATGTGGGCTGCAGGCATTAGCGCAGACAGCGTTGTGCGAGACACGCGACACTGAAGCACTAGACTGCAGCGTTCATCGGGTCACAAAACCCTGGCAAACAACCATTAACTGCCACCTGCCACGGTGGGCGCGCTGCCTACGTTACATACACCATGCCGAGTCTACTCGCCCGATACACCACAGCTTTCGCTCTCTAACCAGGTTCAGCACAAGTTAAATGACAGCTAGGTTTTACAGCGAAACTGTATACCTGCACTGTCCATGGAAATTTTCGTGTCGTGGTGAGCAAATTACTCCAGGAGTGGAAAAACTGCCAAAAGCATATAAATCGCATGTTATACTGATCATAAAAGGGTAATATAAAAAATTGTAAAGTATAAAGAAACCTACCAGTGACAATAAAAAATTATAAACAATAAAAGATACAGCCTATAAATCGTACATCATACTGGTCTTAAAGCAGTAATGATAAAAAGGAAAGTGAACCTTGAGCGAACCTTGAGAAGGTTCACCAGCGCCACCCTCGTCCATAGCGGCGGACGTAGAACGGGCTGTATTACCGCGAGTGTGACGTCTAACGTCATCTGACGGCGAGGGCGGAAACTGCGCGTGAGCCCTCTTGTGCTACCTAGGGCATCAAGACTGCTAGAACCGAGACCCTCGTTAAGCTATTAGCAGACAATGTTAAGGATATGAGGGACTCGCTTGATAAACTTTTGAAGCGAGCCAGCAGTCACCGAAACCAAGGTGCACAGGTGAAAGTTTAGTTTTTTTTTTAAATGGGCTGTGCTGGTCAGTTGGATAATATTACTTCGAATAATCTATCGCTTAGAGAAAATTTCTTATAAAGCAGCACAAAAAAGAGCCATGCCGCTGGGGGGATACGAAACCACGACCTCCGAATATCGCGTCCGGTGCTCTACGAACTGAGCTACGGTGACGGCTGTCCAATCTGCTGCCCTCGTGGGTATTTATGTTTATTGAGTGTAAGGGAACTTTAAGATTGTTCACCAGCGCCTTCATCACAGTGGTGTCACCAGAGCGTGCATTAGCACATCACATTAGTAAAAAATTAAACATTCCCCTATGCACATTGGTTTCAGTGACTGTTGGCTCCCTTCATAAGTTTATCAAACGAGCCCCTCATTTCTTTCAATATGTCTGTGTGACGATTCCCCAAGGCAGCAGACGCCAAGGACACCGCAGGCGCCTTCTCAGCGGCACCCAGCTGCACGGGTAAAAAGGGAGAGGGAAAAGATAATAAACGCTCCCCCGCTTTTCAAGGAGAGGGGCCAGTCTGACTCCCGCCAGCAACGTGTACTGCCGTTTGACGGGGCGCTCTTCCCGCGCCCTCGTTAGGGCACGTCGGTGACCCGTTCCGTCATTCGCTTCTATGCTCACCCCCTTACAATACTATAACAATTCTGGCGACGAGATAAAAGTTTTCCGGCATCGCATCATCTGCTACCATGCCGAACTAGGGAGCATTGGAGCCATTCCACGGGGAAGGAGGAGCCTGGACGGAGTACCTTGAGCGAGTCAAGCTGTTCTTCGACGCCGAGCCATTCCACGGGGAAGGAGGAGCCTGGACGGAGTACCTTGAGCGAGTCAAGCTGTTCTTCGACGCCAACAGCGTTCCAGAGTAGAAGAAAAAGTCCGTGTTCCTGAATTGCTGCGGGTCCAGTACCTACTCCTTACTACGGACCCTGCTGACGCCTAAAACTCCAGGTCAAGTCTCTATCGACGAGATATTTTCCGTGCTTTCGGGTCACTACATTCCGAAGCCTTCCGTGGTGGTCTGCTGCTTCAGATTCAATAGTCGCTCTCGCCAACCGGAGGAGTCTGTCAGCGACTACACCGCATCACTGAAAAAGCTTTCAGCAAACTGTGAGTACGGCACCTTCCTTCCTGACATGCTGCGGGACAGACTCGTTTGCGGCATTAATGACGCGTCAATGCAACGACGCCTGCTTGAAGAGCGAAGCCTGACGTTCGAGTCAGCAGTCAAGCTTCTAATTGCAATGGAGACGGCTAAAAGAGACTCAAGCATGTTGATGCAAGCTCAGGGCATGATCGAAGCGCAGACAGTTCTCAGTGCGATGAGCAAGCAAATGAAACAGACGATAAGTTGTTATCGCTGTGGAGAGCCGCACTACGCAACAGTATGCCAGCACGCCAAATCCCGGTGCAACGCATGCAGCAAGATTGGGCATCTGACCAGAGTATGCCGCTCAAAGGCTGCCGACACGAAGCAAAAGAAAGTGTCAAGGAAGCACAGTACGCAAAGGCAAACAAAGCAGCCAGTTCGCAGCCTTGAGGACAGTGGAAGTCTTCCTGAAATCCAGTAATAGGTCTACGAGACGTGGCAGATGAACAGCGAGAAAACAATTCCTCCGTTTGTAGCAGTTTTTCAAATCGCAGGCAGGCCTCTTAGAATGGAACTAGACACGGGGGCCAGTGTCTCCGTAATAGGGGAGACCGCATTCCAACAGCGGTTTCCCGAGCTCTCAGTAGACCCATCAGACGTAATTCTGAAGAGTTATTGCGGAAGGCTGACAGCCGTTAGGGGCAAGGTTACCGTTTCAGTCCAGTTCGGACTAAGAGAGGCAACACTGCCTTTGTTTGTAGCTCCGGACCAGTGTCCAACCCCACTCGGACGAAACTGGATCAGTGCGCTTCAGCTCGACCTAAATGACGTCAGATCCGTTGACTCACTTGCGAGCGTTGACGAGCTGCTTACTTGCTACAAAGTATTTTCGGACGGACTAGGAACATTCAAAGGTGTTAAAGCCAAAATTGTAGTCAAGGAAGATTCACCTCCAAAATTCTTCAAACCACGAACGATTCCTTTTGCATTGCAAGACAAAGTTGCAGAAGAATTGCAAAGAATGCAAAGGGAAGGGGTACTTACACCCGTCCGAACGTCTGAGTGGGCAGCCCCAGTTGTTCCTGTGCTCAAGCACGACGGCCGCGTGCGCATATGTGGCGACTTCAAGGTCACAATTAACGGTGCCATAGTGCTGGAAAAATATCCTGTGCCGCGAGTCGAGGACCTATACGCGAAACTTTCAGGTGGCAAAAAGTTTACGAGGCTGGACCTAAAAGACGCTTACCAGCAGGTAGAATCTTGACACGAGCTCACAGAAGCTAGTGACCATCAATACGCGTCAGGGCCTCTTGCAGTACACCAGACTACCTTTCGGAGTAGCTTCAGCGCCGGCCATATTTCAGAGAGAAATGGAAAATTTGCTACAAGACATGCGCCATGTCACCGTGTACTTTGATGACATCTTGGTAACGGGATTGGACGACGCAGATCACTTGAGCAACGTAGCCAGTTTACTACAGCGTCTACAGGAAGCAGGCCTCAAGCTCAAGCTAGGGAAGTGTTCATTTCTAGCGACAGAAGTTGAGTACCTGGGCCATGTTATAAAAGCGGACGGACTGAGGCCAACACCAAAGGAAATAGAAGCTGTCGTGAATGCTCCATGTCCCAAGGACGTCAAGCAAATTCAAAGCTACCTTGGACTCATTAATTTTTACAGGCGTTTTCTGCCTAACCTTTCGACAGTTCTCCGGCCCTTGAATCTGCTACTTACAAAAGAAACTCCTTAGAAGTGGACAAGCGTAGAGGAACAAGCTTGAAGAGAAAGTAAAGTTCTCCTGACTTCTGCGCCGCTACTGCATCGTTCCGTGGCGAGGCGGTGGTAGGCACCATTGACCTTTAGCGTGACCTCGCTGCGTGACGTCACACCACGTGACCTAGAGTGACGTCACACCAGCTGTGTAAAAACGGCACCCCATCTCACGCCGTCTCGAGGCGAGGCGGTAGCCACCAACGGCGGCCTAACTCCCGCTCCTCTCACCAGGGGCGCTACGGTCAGAGTGACGTCACACCAGCTGTATAAAAACCACAGCGACTAATGATGGTAAAGTCGAAGCATTGAGGCCGGGAAAAAAACATGTTTCGTGCCGCTCTGTCGGAGTGGCTACCGGTCGAATCCGGGCAATGCTTCCATGTTCCGTGTGTCCTCGGACCCAACACGGCTTGCGGAGTGGGAGCGGCTGATCAAAAGACAGGACCGTAAGTTGACTCCTGCGTGTGTTGTCTGCGAGAAACATTTTGAAGACTGCCACATCGAGAGACGGTGAACGGTGCTGTCAACGAGCTCGCCAGAGATAGACCAAGTCTCATGCCCGATGTCACGCCAGCAGTATTCGACAACTATCCGAAATACCTTCTGCCTAAGAAGACATCGAAAAGAAAAGTGAGGAACCTGTGTGACCAACCTGCCGCTAAAGGGCAAACGCGCAGTGCCGGTGCAGGCGTCAGCCATGGACCGTCAAGCACGCTCGACGATGTTTCCGACGAGCCGGCAGCAACAGAGCAGCCGAGTGAGAACTCATGCCCGCAGCAGCAGATGTTTTGTATTGCTACTGGAGATCAGCATCCTTTGGACTCAATTTGTATCCCTGCAACCTCGACCAGAATATCTGAAGCACCTGCTGGCTCTGTAGCCTACGCACGTTATGGAGCGGAGGAAAACAACTTTGCCACTTTGTATATAGAAAGAATGGTAACATTTGGAAGCTTGATGCCAGAACGCAGCCTTGTGTTCACTACAGTGTATTTTCTCGGAAAAGAACAAAGCAAGCACGTGCTTACAGCAAGCTCTGTTTGTGATCTGTTTTTAGTGTATTTCAGATTTGTAAATAAGAATCAATATGGTACAATCACCATTTTCTTTTGTTCTGTTACAAAGGGAAGCGCAAGCTCATACACACCTGCATAAGTTGTATGAAGCAAGCTGTGATTTGCAAATAAAACACATCAATACTGAGACCTATTCCAACTGCTTGTGTTGATCGTCGCATGAGATCTTTGAAGACGGAACCCGTGGTGGGAAAGAGCGAGTGTGCCCTGCTTTTCTTTTACCTATATGCGACGCCATTCCGGGTTAGATGTTCTGCTCGCTATTCAGAATGGGGACCAAGACTCGGTCTTTCCATCTGGACAGAGCTAGCCGAGCGCTCACTCAGCATGATGGTGTATATCCTTCACCCGTGATCGCGATGCGTGGATCGCAATCAACTGGCCCCTAGTCGAATAAAATCTCGATCGGAAGTTTCCATGTAGCAACAATGAGTCCGGACCATACTCGATAGTTCAATCACAACAACGTAATGCGGCCAATGCATCAACTTTCGTTGCTTATTTCAAGTTGGGTGCCTTTCTGAACATTAGGCAGTCAATACGACTTCTGCTTAAGTCCTTCCGCGGTTCACCACAAAGAATAAACTAATAAAAATTTAGCAAACTGTACCTGGTAGTACGTGTCAAACGCTTCAGCGAGCCCGTTTTCTCTCCAGGATTTTCTCCTGGTAATGCCAGGCCGGTAAGATTGTCTGCAGCCAATAGTGTTTTTTATGCAAAAAGTGCTCTCAAAGCGTTCAGAGACAGGTTTCTGTAGTGAAAAGCGCAGCGCACCTACGCAGCCTCGGCAGCGAACGCGGCGTGGTGGCACCTTAGCGACTGGCAGCGCCACCACGCGGTGGCCGCAGGAAGGCATCACCGCAGCGGCCACGCGAACGCGCGCCCTCGGCACACTAGCAAGTATATTCTAGGCACTATAGTAGAGGCGAAGCCTTGCGCGCCGCTGCTGCGGCGCTACCGAGAGAGGGCGCTCGCTGGTGTGACGTCACGCTAGGAGGTTAAATGGGGCTACAGCTCGGCTCCTCGCAGTGGTCGGCGCGCTGCCTTGCGCTATGTCGGATGATGTGTACAAGGCGAGGCTGGAACGATCTGCTGCGGCCAAGCGACATAACATAGATAAGTCATAAGTCATAACACAGATAAGTCATAAGTGTACCAAGGATATCAATAGCAGAAACTAAGCAAAACAATATGTATAGCCATAAGTTTAACAAGGGGCAACCATGTCCACACCATCAGCCGAACCAAGGCTCAGCCAAGGGTATTGCTTTCGCAATCTTCAAGGCTTAACCAAGCTAAGCCATCAGCCAATTTTTTCTGCTGCTTTATAATTTTCTTTAAGCGATAGATTAATGGAAGTATTATTATCGAACTGATCGGTGCATCCCATTAGAAAAAAAAATTAAACATTCCCCTATGCACCTTGGTTTCGGAGGATTTTGGCTCCCTTCATAAGTTTATCAAACAAGTCACTCATTTTCTTAACTTTGTCTGCTA